>PVIR01001222.1:0-131944 GCA_004026965.1 Petromus typicus | reverse complement strand
CGGAGGAGGGTCTCGGGGCGGGCGGACCCCCTCGCGCTCCCTCCCGGCTCCAGGCCCCGCGGGGCGGGCGGGCCGGGGCGGGGCTGGCGCCTCCCCGCGGGCGGGGTCCAAGGTCGCGCGCTGGGGCCCGGGCCGCGGAGACCCGCTGGTGGCCGCTGCGCCCTCCTCCGCGCGCCCGAGTCCCCGCCTCCCGCCCTCCCGCGCCGCCTCCGCCTCCTCGGCTGTTCCCTCCCGCCTGCCGGCCGTGCCCCTCCCGCTCAGCTTCTCCACAGCCGCGGCTCCGCCACCTGAAGGGACAGGCGCGGGCCGGGCCGGGAAGGCGGCGGGCGGCTCGGCCAGTCCGAGGGCGGCCTCCGCATGGCCCCGCCGTGAGACGCCGGACCCAGCGGCGCGGACTGGAGCGGTGAGTGGGGCGCGGGCCCCCGGGTCCCCAGGGCCCGCGCGCTCCGGAACCCCGCCCCTCCCTCCCGAGGCCAGGCGGGGAACGGGCAGGGGTCCCGGTGTGGGCAGAGGGACCCGAGCAGGCGGGCGGGAGCCGCCCTCCGCCTTCTGTGCCCGCAGGGGTCTGCTAACAAAGCTACGTTTTGAGATCAATTCCGCGGCGGCGGGAGCATCCGAAGGATACGGTTGTCATGGAGATGGGGCCGAGAGAGGAAGCCCGAGATGGCCGGGTCTGGGCCAGGAGAGCGGGCACTGCGAAGAGCCCAGCCCAGCCTACAGGGAGCGGCAGGAATGGCCAGCCCAATTGTCTCTCGGGCTCTGGCTCCGGGTCCCCCTCCCCCTTCTGTATAACCAAGTGTCATGTGTGCGGTGGAGTGCCTGTCAGTGGCAGTTTGGCGGCCTGTGTTCCGGGTGTTGGGTGCTGGGGCCACCTTCACCACGGAGTAGCTTTGAGGATTTATTTCTGTTTCCAGTTTTCCAACTTTGACAGCAGGCTTGGTGGTCAGGCCTCCGGGCTGGCTGGCTGCACCGCTAGAGCAGGGGCCAGCGTGGGGGCGTGGCAGGCAGCTGGCAAGGCCGGGAGACACATAATGGCTGTGCCGGCAGCAGGGAGGGAGGGGGCCGTGGAGCAGGCTGCTGGGGCTGGGTGGGTCAGGGTGTCCAGATGTGGGGCCCTCTCTCACCAGTTGGCCCCCTTCTAGGAGCAGGGATCCAGACTTCTTCCCATGGAGAATCTGAAGGCTCCTTGGAAGGAGAACTGGGGCATTGTTTCTGCACCGGCCTGGGGGGCACTGCCTACTGCCCACCCTTTGTCTTGGGGCCAGCTGTGGGGTGCAGGAAGAGAACTAGGGGCAGATGCAGCAGTCACAGTGGAGGAGGGCCCAAGTCCAGGTAAGCTCAGGACCAGGAAGAGGCCCCTTCTGGTCAGTGCGGACGGGTAGCTTGGATCTGCTGAGGAGAAGTATGCTCGGATTGACTCGGGTTCCCTGGCTCCTTCCACATCCCAGAGACAAACGCTGTTCAGTGCAGCCACAGGCAGCTCACAGGCCGGGGGCGAGGTGCTTCCACCACTTCCAAGGCCAACCCCTGGCCCCGGGCAGACACGGTCCTTCCATTCTCTCTCCTGGGAGGTTAGAGGCCGTGAGTTCTCGGAGTCAGTAACGTGGCCAGCAGCCACGTCCCACATCTATAGAGGAGCTTCAGGAGGAAGCTCGGGGGTAGAAACAGTGATTTGGAGTGGGGCTTCTGGTAGAACACGGCAGGCCCACAGCACGCGGCCAGAACCCTCAGAGGGGTTCGGTGTATTGAGGTGAGTACAAGGATGGTAGCCCAGCTAAAGTTGGAGGGGTGACAGGCATGTCCTTAAAAGGCCTCCCCCAGCAGTGCCCCTGGCAGCAGCGAAGCCTGAGTGTTGGGGTAATTGGTACCCCATAGCCCCAGGATTGTTCTGTGCCAGGCCAAGAGGCCCCCTCTCGCTGCTTGTCCTGGTTGAAGGGTGCATGATGCTCCAGAGCACCTGACCCGGGTGTCCCTAGGTTTTTCTGGAAGGGATGGGGAAAGGCCAGGTGGAAGAGTGACTTCTGTTCTTTACAGGACTGAGTGAGGGCTGGGGTTTCACCTCCGTGGCTCCAGCTGACATCAAGCAGCAAGCACTGCTGTGCTAGGTACTCTTCCCCAACCTTTAGACAGTAGTGCTCTTCCCTTTTGCGGAGAGGGTACTAGAGCTCAGGAGCAGTTGCTTTTTCACAGTCACTTGGTTAGTAAGTGGCAGAGGCAGGATTTGTATCAGGGTAGAATTTTCTGATGTTCAGACCTGTGTTCCTCACCTCATCCTCTTCTCTTCTGAAGATTTCAGCGTAGGAGAGAGGTGGGCCAGAGTTCATCTTTTTTTTTTTTCAAACAGGGTCTCGTTTTGTGGTTCAGGCTGGCCCTGAGCTCAGCCTCCAACTCACATCACAGCAATCCTCCTGCCTCTGCCTCCCGAGTGCTGGGATTACAGGCATGAGCCACCACGCCCGGCACCGTGGTATGTGGTACTGGTTGGTGCTAGGGTGAGTCTCCACGCCCAGTATGGTATGTGGTTAACTGGGGATCGAACCTAGGTCCTTGCACTTGCAAGACAGGCGCCAGAACCACTGAGCTAAACCCCCGGCCCCCAGAGTGCATCTTTTATCTGGGCCATGGGGTGACCTTGGGGAAACTGAGGCACTAAACTGGGGTCTCCTAGGGAAGTGAGTGAAAGCATTTCCCTTCTGGACATTCGCCTGCAGCAGATCTGCACATTGGGGCCCGAGATTTAGCTCAGTGGTTCTGGCGCCTGTCTTGCAAGTGCAAGGACCCAGGTTCGATCCCCGGTTAACCACATACCATACTGGGCGTGGAGACTCACTCTAGCACCAACCAGTACCACACACCACGGTGCCGGGCGTGGTGGCTCACGCCTGTAATCCCAGCACTTGGGAGGCAGAGACAGGAGGATTGCTGTGATGTGAGTTTGAGGCTGAGCTCAGGGCCAGCCTGAACTACAAATCGAGACCCTGTTTTAAAAAAAAAGAAAACAACAAGAAGATCTGCACAACCTCTCGTGACAGACAGTGCTCTCAACTTCCATTGCCAGATGGTCTTTTCCAGGAAAATCTGTTTTGAGCGGCATCTTATGTTTGAAGCTCCATATTTAGCCTGGCTCCTCGAAAGGGAGGATACACTCAGGCTGTCATCCCTCAAGGGCTGTTGGGGGGTTTGGATGGGCCCAGGGCCAGACGTGGCTTCCTGTCACAGCTGGCACAGGGGGGGAGGGGTCCAGGTTCCTGCCCTGGCCGAAAGCTGTCGTGTGGGTGTCCTTTGGGCTGGCCATTTCCTTAGTTGTTGGTGCCCAGAGGGGCTTTGCCCCCAGAGAGGCTCTGCTTCGTGGGCCTGGCCCTCTCGTGGGGTCCGCCATTCTCGGCTGTGTCTGCCTGACCCGTGTGACCCAGGGCAGTACGGCCTAACCTACTGCAGCTCTCTGTGAAGCATCTTCCTAAACCCCTACCTTCTGGGTCTCACTTCTTATCCTGTCACACCTGATAGTGCAGCAGGTACCCACCATCACCACCCTGCTTTATCTATAGACCCAGATCGGGCATTTGGTAACATTTTGTGACACCAGTTTCTCTGTCTGTCTCTCTATCTACTTAATCTTTTGAAAGTTAGTTACAGAATCTGAGCACTGCACCTGGAGATACTTCAGCATGAATTTCTGGAGCAGGATGTTTTCCTGCAAAGTGACCACACTGTTATCATATCTGAGAAATGTAGTAATGATATGATTTAATCTAATGTTATTCCAGTAATGTCTCGTATACTTATTTAAACATTTTTTTGAAAAAAGCAAAAGAAAATTTTAGTCAAGGAACATGCATTTTACTTAGTTGATTATGTCTTTTTAATCTATTATTTATTTATTTTGAGACAGGGTCTCGCTTTGTAGTTCAAGCTGGCCCTGAGCTCAGCCTCAAACTCACATCACAGCAGTCCTCCTGCCTCTGCCTCCTGAGTGCAGGGATTACAGGCGTGAGCCACCACGCCTGGCACTGTAGTATGTGGTACTGATTGCTGCTGGGTGTGAGTTACCACACCCAGTACTGTATGTGGTTACCGGGGATTGAACCCAGGTCCTTGCGCTTGCAAGACAGGTGCTGGAACCACTGAGCTAAATCCCTGACCCTATGTCTTTTTAATCCAGATACCCTTGATTTCTCTCTCGCTCTTATTTTTCGTACTAGGAATTGAATTCAGGACCTTGTAGTTTCCAGGAAGGAGTGGTACCATTGAGCTAGATCACCAGTCCTACATAACTTGATTTTTTTTTTTTTTTGAAACGGTGTTGCTTTGTAGTTCAGCCTGGCCCTGAACTCACTATGTAGCCCAGGCTAGCCTTGAACTCACAGCGAACTCACAACAATCCTCCTGCCTCTGCCTCCTGAGTGCTGGGATTACAGGCATGAGATACCACGCCTGGCATTGTGGTATGTGGTACTGATTGCTTGTGGGTGTGAGTCTCCAGACCTGGCAGTGTGGTATGTGGTTAATAGGGATCGAACTCTGGACCTTGTGCTTGCAAGGCAGGCGCCAGAACCACTGAGCTAAATCTTTGGCCCTAGATACCTGGATTTTTAAAAGAAATTATTTTTAGCTAGGGGGTCCCATTATTTTGGTCCTGCTGCTCCTGCTTTCCTACATACTCGGTGGGGGCACACACCCACACCTACCACATTACAGACCTCTGCTTCATATCGGATTCCACACAACGGAGATCCTGTCGACATGGGAGGGGGTCACAAGCCAGGTGGGTGCCATTGATGTGGAACAGGAGAGACTAGGGAAATGAGTCAAGGAGAGGGTGTGAGGGCTGAGGCAGGAAAGGCCCAGCCAGGAGCTGCCCTGGAATGTGGGCCACAGTTGGCCTTTCCCCAGGGACACTAGGAGCCACTGAAGAGTTCTACAGAGGGAGTGACCTGACACTGTCCCGGGGAGGAAGAGGAGGATGGTTAGGCCATCATGGTGGAAGAGAGAGCAGTGAGAAGGCACTGTGGGAGGGAAAGGAGTGAGGAGACAGGTGGACAGGCCTGTGTTGTACTAGGAGAGGGGAAAGTTGGCAGGAGGAGCTGCTGCCCTGCTTGGGAAGGGTGAAGGAGGAGAGTCCCTAAGGTCTGGAGTACTTTCCAGGTCACAGGAAGAGTGGGGACTGTCTCCCCGGGTGTTAGTGGCCATCTTTCCCCCCCTGCCCTGGAGCTTATTTTGAGTCGAGGGTGGAGGAAGTGGGAACTGGTGGGGGTTTCTAGACACCAGAGTGGAGGAACTTGAGCACAGTGGGGACCAACTCAGGCAGCTGCCTGTAGAAGTCAGGAGACGTCCTCCCTCGTAGACTCCAGCTCTTACTTTATTGTGTGTCTACCCAATTTCTTGGCAAAACCCAGGCCTGGTTAAATCTAATACCTGGCCAGCTCCAGACTGCATCTATGTCACTGAATGCTTGGGACAAGGAAAACCACTACCCTGGGAATTCAGATGGGTCCTAGCTTCTGTCTAGCTCCCATGACTCTGGTGAGGAGCTCATCACCCCTCTCCGTGCTAGTGGCTGGTTCTCCATTCCTCTTCCGCCCTCTGCCCAGCCTCTCCATTGCCATCTTCCCTTCCCTTTGAGAAAATAACCTGAAGTTCTCAGGCCCCCAGTGCTGCACTCACCCATCTACCTATTTCTGTGTCCCTTGCTCTGCCTCCTCTTGTCCCTGTGAGCAGTGTCCTGTTCCTGGCTCGGCTACTCCTCTATTACTCGCATGTGCCCCGTGGGGGCCTGGGAACGTTGTTCCAACAAAAGTTGCTCCTAGCTGCTCAGTTCGCATTCTCTGCCAGATTGCTTCCTCTTCTCTGACAGATCATCCCACGGGTAGGCACCTTGTTATTACCCTTCTGTAAGACTGTCCTCGTGTCTTCTCGAGCTGGCACTTCTGCACATCTCTGTCCCCTTTTCTAGGAAAACCTCCCAGCAGCACTGTCTGGACTCATGCTGTCATGCGCTTTCTCTCACTCTCCACCTCCACCCTGCTTGGGCCTGCACCCTGCATTGTACTGACTGCTCAAGTTCACCAGTGACCTCCTTGCTGTGACACCAAGACCAGTTACCAGCCTCATCTGTGACATTTGACACCACTGGTCTCGCTCTTCCTAGAAACACTTTCTGAGTTGAACAATACCCATTCTCCTGTTTTCCCTGCTCTTTCCATCGCTGGTTCCTCTCTGCCCCTCCCCCATTGCACCCGCCTCATCAGTTCTGGGGCTGTGTCACCGGTATGCTGTCCTGAGCCTCAGTTTCCTCCTAGCATTGCTGGAGCCTACTCTGCATCTCAACCTTCATGTCTACTGGACACCTCCACCTCCACTGGTCCCGCCCCAAGCTCTTGTCTTCCTGCCCAGACCTGCTCCCCAGTCTTCCACATCTGAGGAGTGGTGACTCTGTCCTCTGGTCACTTGGTCCCCAACACTGATGACCCCTCTGTCCTGCCCCATGCACTGCCCGATGAGGCCAGACGCTTTTCTGGTACCAGCTCTTCCTGTGTGGGCCTTGGGTAAGTGAGGAGACTGTGGAAGGGCTCCGAGTGGCCCCTCACACACCCGCTCATGTCATGCTATGGTGTTGCACCTAAGAGGCCACAGGCTTTGTCAGGCCCCAAGCTGAGTCCTAAGCCAGGGATGGGAGAGGATAAGGAAGAGGAGAGAGGGCAGGGAGGAGGGAACTAACATGAGGAAATGTGGAGGAGCCACACAGTGAAGAGTGTGGGTGGGGTGGGAGGAAGGGCACAGAGGAGGAGTCGGGGCTCCCGTGGGAGTGGGCGTGGATGGGGAACTCGGAGATGGTTTGGGGAACTGAAGAGTGGGGACAGAGGAGAGGATGGAATTCTTGGCTCATCTCTCAGCTATTGAAGAACCTCAGGACACAGCTTAGAGACTAGCTCTGTGTGTCCTAGGGGCTCTCCTCCCCCGCCATGGCATGGCTGGCTGGCGAGTCTCACACTCGGGCAGTCCTCTGAAGCTGCTGGGCTCTGACTCAGCCCACAGGCCCACAGGTCAGCATGGGCTCCAGAAGCAGGGCAAGTCCTGAGTGCCCTGTGACATGGGACACATATCAGTGGTTTGTCTGGCTGTGGGCTCCCTTTGCCAAAACAGCCTCGTCCTTTGTGGTTCCAGATAATCATCCTGGCCCACCCTGGAGGGAGGTCAGCTGGGAGTGGACTCGTCAGCTGTAGACGTGATTTGGAATTTGACAGCCGACATTGTGGATTTCATTAAAGGTAAGGGCTTTCCAAACCAGCATGCAGATGTATGCAAATGCTAAGCAAATGAGGGTGCCAGTTGGCTAGGAGGTAGGGAGATGAGCAAGCTGAGAGATGTCAAGGAATGACCTTTGCAGAGCAGGGTGCCTGAGAGTCCCAGTAGGCTTCGGGGTACATGCAGATAGGATGCAAATGTGCACCCATCCCTGGGGACCACTGCCTGCCCAAGCATGAGAGGAGAGGCTTCCCCACCCCAACCCTCTAGGCAATGCCTGGTTTCCTGAAGGCGACACCAGCAGGAAAGCAGGTGGTGCTGGATTCACTCTTATCTCCAAATGGACGCGCATGAGCACTGCTGGCTCGTGGCTCTTTCCCGATGATGCTGTGGCCCTTGTGCCTTGGTGTGGAGAGAGAAATGTGGACCTAATTTGGGATGCAAGTGTTGGCAGGGGCAGCACTGTAGGTGCTTGCCTCCTTGGGAAGGGTGAAGCTCTCTCTGTGCCCTCCACAGGGGTCTTGTCTTCTTCCATGCCCTCTCTGGGCCCCCGAAGCTGTGCTCTGAACCTGCTCTGACACCTGCCAGGGGTTGGGGGTCACGAGGCTGAATGGCCTGAGATGTGTGTGCTTCTCTGAATATCCCACTGGGCTGGGGCAGCGAGCTGCCTCCCTGCAGACCCGTGAGGGCTCTCAAAGGCACCTCTTTCTCTGAATACTACACACACCATCATTGGTAGTCCTCATAGCTGCCCAGGGATGAGGGCAGTGTTCCCACAGCCCATTGTACAGAGGGTAACACTGAGGCTCAGAGGGGCAAGCATCCCTGCTGAGGTCACACAGCTGGTGGAGTAGGCGGACTCGAGCTGGGCCTGTCTGCCTGTGCACCTACCTGCCTTGCCCCGTGTCTCTGAGTCTCTTTGCTAGACAGGATGGATCAAGCTGGGGAGACCAAGCAGGCCAGGGGAATTGGGGAAGGAAGCAGAAAACTTCCCAAGAGTCCTGGGTGGCACCCCACCCCTACCCTGGGTGGTGGGGGTGTTAAGGGTGCAGGTATCCAGGGTGATCTGGGGCAGGAGTGCCTGGAGCTCTGGGATGACAGACTTGTTGGCTGGCAGAGTCTGGGAGAGAGTGTGGCATGCTGGTGATCCACGGCCCTGACCAAGGGAGCCCTGGACCTTGGGGTGCCCAGCCCTGGGCCAGCTTGAGTCTCTAGCTAAAAGGAGCACAACTGGCCAGGATTTGTTCTGAGCGCTTCCTACATTCCAGTGTGCGCGCATGTGTGCATGTGTGCATATGTGCGGATGAGTCCACAAAACCTGCATCGCACACAGATAAGCACACAGGAGGAGGTACTTGTGCCCATGCATTGGCCTTGAGTCTGTCAGAGCTGCGTGGCTCCTGGGGGTGCCCTGTAGGCCCCACTTCTGGCCCTACCCTTGGGCTCCCTAATCTCTGGCCTGGGTCAAGCGTGGAAGGGAGCAGGTGGTTGTCTGTGCAGCAGCCTAGTGTTCCGAGCAGAATCAGAGCATGTTCCTCAACCCCTCTGAGAAGACGATGATAACCCCAGGTTATTCATTCAGCAAATATGTGTAAGCACCCACTGTGTGCCACACACGACCTAGGCTTCGGTGCACAGCTGTGCCGAAGTGGTCCCCACTCTCACTGAACTCGTATCCAGGCATCAGAGAGATGAGCAGGAAGTTTGGGAACAGATAGAGGAAGGAGTTTCTGTCCTGCTTTGGTGTGGTGGAGGGATGTGATAGTGCATACTGGACAATCAGAGGTGGTCTCTCTGGGGAGGGGCGTTGAAATTGAGTCTTAAATGGTAGAAGAGAGAGCCATTAAAGATCTGCCAGAAGAACATGAGGCCAGGGGTACAGCTGGTGCAAAGGCCATGAGGTGGGAATGAGCTTGGGAGCGTGAAGAAGGCTGGAGTGGCTGATGGGGTGGTGGTGAGAGGGCAACAGAGGCATCTCAGGCAGGGGCTTGGGGGCCACGCTGGAGAGACTGGGTGGTAATCTAAGGGTGAGGGAAGCACTGGAGGGTTATGAATGAGGGAGGCATGTGATGTAATATGATTTCACAGCTCACTCCAGCTGTCGTGGGAGCAGCAGGGAGGCGGACAGGGCTTGTTGAGAGCAGCTGAGACCCAGAGTATTTGTGGCTTGGTGCCAGCCAGGGTTCCATTATGATCACGGTCCCTCTTTTGGTTAGTGCTGAAAGAGGCTGCTGAGCACAAGGTCACCCCAGGGGCTGGGGGTGTGGAGCCCCTGCCCAGCGAGGGCCTGGATTGAGCTGAGAGAGGCTGGGGGGATGTTGGGTCCCTCCAGCCTGTCATTTGCAGGCATCTCCTTGGGATGGATGCCCAGTGGCCCAGCTGTGCCCCTCCCCAGCTCTTGCCAGCAGGGCTGGAGGTGGGCAAGGTCACTGATTTGGGCCAACTCTCCTGATGGGGGATTTAGACTTCAGTCTCATGAGGGGGTGTGGTAGGGCCTGGAAATTGGAGCTCTTCTTGCTCTTTGAGCTGGACAGGGAGTCACTCCTGGTTCTAGAAGCAGCTACTCACTGTGTGATCACGGGCAAAGCCTTTGCCAGCTTTGTGCCTCAGTCTCCCTGCTTGTCGGTGAGATGACAAGAGTTAAGCACGCCTGTTCATCCTTGACCTCAGGGATAAGTTTGCCTTCCTTGGATCTTGGCTGTCTTTGCATTCATTGTCGGCCCCGGGCAGCAGAGAACAGAGGTGAGGCTTCCTTCAGTCCAGAGGAGGCCAAGTCTAGCCCGGACACAGTGGCACAGAGCAAGGACTCGGGCACTGTTTTACATCTCTACTTGGAACTTCTCCTTTATGCTGCCCTCCTGCAGCTCAGCAAGAGACGGGTTCTGGCTCAGCTATTCTAGGCTCAACTGGCCCTCAGCCCAGGCAGGGACTCTGGGCCCCCCGCCCAGAATAGAACTCAATGCTGCCCCTTGTCTGCCCACCCTGAACCAAGGGCATGGCCCAGTGCCCAGTGTTGGCAGAGCCTCCCGCCCACTGTTAGCTGGAGGAGGACATGGTGGGGCAGGTAGGGCTAGAGGTAGCCCGAGGCAGCTACTGGGAGGCCCTTGATTTATCCATGGCCTTGACTTTGGGCCCGATGTGGACGGAGGGCGTTTTGGGCTTCCCCAGGGCCCCTGGCCGTGGGTAGGGGCTGAGCACCCTGTGGGGTTGGGCTCACTCTGTGCCCAGAGTCTGTGCTCGTGCTGGTTTCGAGAACAGGCTTGGGTCTGAGAGCAGGCTGGAGGACTAGAACGCAGGCAGTGGCCCCGACCCCAACCCTTCCCTCTCTTTCCTTTCTAAGTGCGCTCTGCAGCTCCCCCGGGAGCCTCAGTTGAGAAGGTGACCTCTTGTCTCCCTCCTCTGGGTGTGCGACCAGAGGGAGCGGATGGAAATAGCTATCCCGCAGCAGGGATGGCGAGCACACCTGAAAGGCTGCTCACTCCATGCTGAGCCCCCAAGGTCCCTTGTGTCCTAGGTTCCGGTGCAGATAGTTATAGCCTGATTTTCAGGTTTTTTTTTTTTGTAAAATCTTACTATCATACTGTAGTTAAAACTCTAGGTGAGGCTGGCATGGTGGTGCACACCTGTGATCCTTGGCCAGGAGAGGCAGGAGGATTGCCTTGAATTGGGGACTGTACTAGTCTGAATTATGGAGTAAGACCCTATCTCAAAACAAAAACAAAAAACTCAAAACAAGCTCTAAGTGAGGAGAGTTTGAATGGGCAGGACCCGCAGATCATTACGTCTTTTTCTCCTCCATGTTTAAAATGAGGGTTGAATGAACTCTGCTTGGTTTGCAGTAGCAGAGCCCCCTTTCAGGGCCTCAGAAGTCCCCAGACTTCCCCAAAGCAGACCCACCTTCTTCTCTGGGCTCATCTTTCAGGAAGGAAGTTGTTCTGCATATCTAACTTCTGTTTCCCACATTTGCCTCCTTACGAAGATTACAGTTCACCACATCTCTTGCTGGTAGAGCTTTGCTCAGGAGGTCTGGGGCAGGCTGATTATTATTTTTTTTTTTTTTTGAGTCAGGGTCTCACTTCATAGTTCAGGCTGTCCCTGAACTAAATATGCAGCCCAAGCTGGCCTTGAACTCACAGCAGTCCTCCTGCCTCTGTCTCCTGAGTGCTGGGATTACAGGTGTGAGCCACTACACTTGGGATTGTGGTGTGTGGTACTGGGGATTGAACTCAGGACCTTGCTCTTGCCAGCAGATGCTGAAACCATTGAGCTAAGTCCTTGGCCCTAGAATGCATTTTTAACAGGTCCTTAGGTGACACTGATGAGCAGGAACACACAGGATGTGAGGACTTCTAATTTGTGTCCTGCTGTAGCCCAGAAAGTGGACCTATCCTTCTGCTCTTCCAGCTTCTGAGCCCCCAGTAGTCCTTCTCAGGAAGCGAGTGGGGTGCTGCGTAGCCAAGGCCCACAGAAGGCAGGGGGGAAGTGGTCCAGATTCCTGCCTCTGTGCAGTTCTCTGGGGGGTGGGTGGGAGGAGCTGGTCTGTTCCCGAAGCAGAGGTCAGGTGGACGGGCTTGCTAGCCCATCTGGGACTGGAGCCAGAAAGAAAAAGGGGAGAACAAGACCACAGCCCATTTTCCATCACCACTGCATTCCCCAGCTGGGATGCGGTTGGGAGAGCCTCTGGGAAACATGAGCTGGTCCTGAGCCACTGTAGGCGGGGCAGTGGGTGGAGACGGAGGACAAACACCCAGCACAAAGCAGAGGGCAGCAGATCAGCCTGGGCAGTGCAGTGAGGATGCCTGACCTAGATCCACACGTGGCTGCAGAGAAAGTTGGCAGGATTGTGCCTGACTCCCCTTGCAGTGCTTTTCCCTGTGCCTCCCGTATTCCCTTCTCAAGATGGGACGAGCCTGAGGGGTTCCTAGGTTCTTCTTCTTTTTTCCTGGTGTAGCCAGGGTACTGGATGCTGGAGAGGCAGCCTGGCCGTGCCACTCTCGGGTGGTGCTGCACCCATCTAGCACCCTGGACAGCGCCTCACGCTGGGCCTCCTCTGGCTGATGGCGTCCCCAGGACTCCCTTTGGTTTGCTTTCTCTTGGTGACTGAGGTTCTGATTAAGCTGCACTTCTGCTGACTTCTTTATCTCCTATCTTAACTCCCCCTTAAAGGTAGCCCCCAGCCCAGTTTGAGGCACACGGGCTGGCTGTCAGCCTGGGATTTTATCTGTCACCAGTGAATGAATCAGGCCTTCAAGGTGCCATACTCTTCTACAGATCCTCCTCACCTGAATCTTCCTCAGGGGGCTTTGGTGAATCCTGAAGGGCAGAACACAGACACAAGAGGTGACAAGAAAGCCAGGGACTGGGGAGGAGGAGTAACCAGGAATTAAGGGAGAGATGAGTCGAGCTGCCATGGGCAGGAAGGGGAAGAGGCAGGATCTGAACTCAGGCTACAGACACAAGTGTCCTAAGGAGATTGTGTTGTCCATGTTCCTGGCCCCAGCAGGCTGCATCGGTGCTGGTTCCACTGGGTTTTAGACATCCAGTCCGTTTTCTGACACCCACTGACTGCATCTCTCCATCTTCTGCCAGGTGGACTGGAGTCCCCGGAGCAGTCAGGACAAGGTGGAGGCAGCGGCTGCCATGGATGAACATAAGCTTCCATCTGCACTGTGTGAAGAGGGCGATGCCTCCTGGGACCCCAGACTGGAGCCCGAGGGGGATCCCAGAGCCCAGAATGGAGTGGCAGCCAGTGAGGGTCTGAGCAGCTGCCCTAGCAGCCCAGTGCATGAGAAAAGGGGCACCCTGTTGGACACTGAGGATTCCACAGAGGACCCAGGTGAAGCCCTCCCTGGCTTCAGCCTCGATCTCTCCCTCACCAATGGCCTAACCCTGGGACCACACACAAGCATTCTGAAAGGTGCAACAGATTCCTGTTCCTGGAGGGCTGGTGCGCTGACGGAGGGAGATGATACCCCCAGTGGCCTCTGTCCGGACACTGAGGATCCTCAGCTGGGGTAAGTGGGTGTTTGGGGTGGGGGCTCACTCAGTGCGCTAGTGTCATAGTTATGTGGTCTCTGGGTCCTTATCTTTGTCATACATAGGATGCGGTTTCATATTCCTATTTTGTCTAGCTTCTGGGTGTTTTGGGGCAACAGATCCAGGAAAGGAATTAAAATAGTGGCTGGCTTGTGTCCCCAGCTTGTGCACTTGTGGGTGCACTTTTGGTCTCTTACGTGGGTGCATAAGGTAAAGTATCTTCAGGTTTCCATAAGGGGAGACGAGCAGGTGGGGTTTTGAGCTTTCATGCACTGGGTGTGCATGACTGATCCTTTCCATCCAGGCAGGTCTGGGGCAGGCAGCTGCGAGCAGCTAGCAGAGGGAGAGGGGCAGAAGGCTGAGGCTTCTTAGACCACTCTTTGTGTTCAGGTGGTTCCCTAATTTGGGTTGGCCAAAGGTGGGGCAGAGAGAGGACTGGAAATTGGGCTGATGGTTTTCCAGCCCCTGTCAGAGCCACTCCTCAGGCCTGTGCAGTTGTGGAGGTGTCGGAGAGGGGGGTACCGGCTGTGGCTCTGATGGCGAGAGTTCTTTAAGGATGAGGAGCCATCTTATTTGAGTGTCTGTAATACCCAGCCAGGGCCTAGCACAGGTGTCTTTGCCAGGCCATCATTGGCCTTGTGGCGCTCTGGTTTGAGGAGCTGGGGAGCATGCAGAAAAGGGGAAAAACTAGAATACTACATGCTCATAAGAGCTGGGGAGGACATGAGGAGAAACCCTGAGGAGAGAGAACGGAGAGAGAGGAGAGGCCAGCACAGCATGGGCCTGTGACATGAAAACAGGCCTTGGGAGCTGTGTGCTTGGTTGAGCTAAGAACTTCCAGGCTGTAGAGACAGCAGAAGTATGACCCAGAGTGGCACTAGTTGTGATAAGGAGATATCCACAGTGCTGTGGGGCCCAGGCCCAGACTGTGAGAAGAGGCCTCCCAGCCCCTCACTGAGACAAATGTCTGATGCCTGCTGAGAGCCAGGGCCTGGCTGGGCATTGAGGGGCAGGGGCAAGCACATCTGCCCTTTGTCCTACTGCATTCCCAGCCCCCAGCCCAGCATCTGGCCCCTGGTTCTCAGTGTTGGCTGAGAGAACAAAGAAGCGGGACATAGCCCACACCTGCTCCTCACCCCCAGAGGTTTTCAGGCGAGCCCCCTGTCCGAGGGCACCTGGACAGGATGGTGACTGGTCTCTGCATCCCCCAGGCTTGATGACCCCGGGGAGCCAGATGTGCGGGACGGCTTCAGTGCCACGTTTGAGAAGATTCTAGAGTCAGAGCTGCTTCGAGGCACCCAGTACAGCAGCCTCGACTCTTTGGACGTGCTGAGCCTCACCGATGAGAGTGACAGCTGTGTCAGCTTTGAGGCCCCGCTCACACCCCTCATTCAGCAGCGGGCCCGGGATAGCCCTGAGCTGGGGGCCGGGCTGGGGACTGGGCACATGGGGCCTGACGGGGACATGGGAGCAGCCAGTGGTGACGGGGAGCTGGGCAGCCCTCTGCGGCGCTCCATCTCTAGCAGCCGCTCAGAGAACGTTCTGAGCCGCCTGTCTCTTTCAACGGTGCCCAATGGATTCCATGAGGATGAGCCCCAGGGGCCAGGCAGGGATGAGGACGATGATGACGAGGACACGGACAAACTTCTGAACTCAGCCAGGTAGGGCAGGGGTTGGGCTGGGAGCTGGGGGTACCGCTGGACAGATAAAGAAGCTGAGGCACAGAAAGGCAAAGCATGGTGGGGTGACCAGTGTCCAGGGTCTGCGAGCCCCGTCCAGGTCTCCATGTCCCACCTCTGTCTCCAGATTTTCCATTCTCGGAGTTTTCTCAGCTCAGATGGGCTCAGGGAGCTGTGTTGTGGGCCTGACTTCATGTGAGGGGCTCCCATGAAAATCTGAACCGATGTCCTGCTGTAGTGAAGCTTCTCGCCCTGTCCAGACCCCAAGAGGGTTTGCAGAGGCTATGGAGTCCCTCGGGCCACACTCGGGGCCTCTGGTGTCAGGTCTCTGACCCCCTCCTCTCCGTCTGCAGTGACCCCAGCCTGAAGGACGGCCTGTCGGACTCAGACTCAGAGCTGAGCAGCTCGGAGGGGCTGGAGCCGGGCAGCACAGACCCACTGGCCAATGGGTGCCAGGGCGTCAGTGAAGCTGCTCGCCGGCTGGCCCGCCGCCTCTACCACCTTGAGGGCTTCCAGCGCTGTGATGTGGCCCGGCAGTTGGGCAAGAAGTGAGTGGCTTCCCACGCCTCCTCCCCCAGGCAGACTGCTGGCTTCATCAGCCTGAACGGGGTGGGTGGTTTCTCTCAGGGGTGCCTGGTACGGGGCCTCTCAGTAGTCCTTCAAGGACACCTCCTCCTGCCACTGTCCTCATTCCTGGCCTCGCCCTAAATCTGTTTCCTTTCTGGGCTGCTTGGATGAGGGCTGCTGATCTCAGAGAGGGGTGGGGGCGGGTGGCCCCTCAGGGCTGAGGAGCCGGGTGCAGGATATGATTATGGGGTCATGGTGGATGGTAGTGAGGACAGAGCCGCCAAACAGAACTAGCGGCCTGCCTAACGGGGCCATAGAGAAAGAGAGCTCGCATGTGGGGGTGAAGGAGAAATGGCTGAGGCCTGGAGATCAGGAGGGGGCTCATTAAGCCCTACTGTCCCCTGGGGCCAGCTGAAGGTGCTGGGACAGAGCACAGGCCCTTGCTTTCATCTGGGTACGAGGGGGAAGTGGGAAGATAGGAATTCGGGCACAAGATGGGTGGGGACTGTGGCTGAGGAAGATGTGCCGCATTTTGAGCATGTCTGACCGTCAGCCCGGAGCCTGCCTTTGATCCCTCTGGCAGAGAGAGCTACCTGTCACCACAGGAAGGCTCCGGGGTAGGCAGAAGCAGGCCTGGCCTCTGAGTGCCACTCATAAGGCTTAAGGGACAGCCAGATCCTTGGTAATGAGTAGGAGCCACATGGGCGCTCCAGTGGTGGCTCAGGTCCTTTCTCTCTCCTGTCTTCTCTGCCCTCTATGGCCTGTTCTTACACCAGGTCCCCTAAAGGCCCCAGCAGAGACCACATCTCAGACGCCTTCACCTCCCTGGGGGTGCGAGCCGGCCCAGCCTGATGACAGCCTACTAGGGCCTTCTGCCTCTCCAACCTCTCCCCCTCTCCAGTTGTCTCCCATTAGCGCTCAGTGGTGCTCCTCTCCCATCTTCACGGCCCAGGTGACCAAACTGCTCAGGCAGGGCTTGAATTTATGATCCTCCTGCTCAACTTCCCAGAGTTCTGGGAACATAGGCATGTGCCACCATGCTGCATTGTTTTAAAACATATTCAGACAGGGCCGGGGATTTAGCTCAGGGGTTCCGGAGCCTGTCTTGCAAGCGCAAAGACCTGGGTTCGATCCCTGGTTAACCACATACAATACTGGGTGTGGAGACTCACATCCAGCAGCAATCAGCACCACATACCACAGTGCTGGGCGTGGTGCCTCATGCCTGTAATCCCAGCACTCGGGAGGCAGAGGCAGGAGGATTGCTGTGACGTGAGTTTGAGGCTGAGCTCAGGGCCAGCTTGAACCACAAAGTGAGACCCTGTCTCAAAAAAAACAAAAACAAAACATATTCAGACACAATATCATTTGATTCCTAAGTACTTTGATGTGTATCTCTGATGAGTTTGTTTATATAATTAAAATTTCTAACAAAATTAACAGAAATTCCTTATTATCTTCAGCATTTGTGTTTGTGTTTGATTTTCTCTGATTCTCCAAGTATTGTTTTGTCAAATCAGGACTCAAACAAGGTCCACACATTGCATCTGGCCCTGTATCTCTAAAAAGTATCATTTAATCTGCAGTACCCCCCCTTCCCTCTTTTCAGTGCCAGGCATTTGTTGAGAAAGCTAAATGTCCTGATGAACTTTCATGTCTGGACTGGGCTACCTGCAAGCTGTTATTTTACATATGCCTTTGTTTCTCATGGGTCCTGGGAATGTGAGGCTTGATTGGAATCAGGTGGAAATGTGTTTTGCTTTTTGACCAGAATTCTTTATTTCAGTCTTCTTGGGACACATTGCTCCTTGGCCTCCAGGATGGCCTCAGAGCCCTGCCCTGTCTGGCTGGCTGGCTCTGCACATTCTTCTCATGGGGGCTCAGCTCCCACCGCACCGAGCTGTTACTGAGCATTGGGGAGTGTTGACTCTCACGGATGTACACCCAACCTGTCCTTGTCCTGAGCCCGATATCTCCACCTTTTCAGTCTTGTCCCTGCCTGATTCATCTCCCTTTCTGGAAGATTGTGCTTCCTAAATCATATGTCCACCTCTTTCCTGAATGGCTCCTATACCCTCCCCGTGGGTCTGCACTCAGCAGGGAATGTCCGCAACGCAGACGTGACTATCTGTTCAGACTCCATGGAATCCTGTCACCATCCTCCCTTTGACCTGCAGCCCATTTCCTGCCTATTTCTTTCTGTCCTGCTTTTCAGGCCTGGCCACGTGGCTGTGCTGGTGGCTTCTGGGCAGGTGATATAGGTGCCTCTGTCCAGAGCACTCGGTACCATCCCATGTCCTCATTCACCTTGTGGGTTCTCACTTTCCCTGCTGGATGACACTCTGCCTCCTCCAGGAAGCCTTCCTGATCACAAAGCCTGAGCCTGAGCTGCCAGAGGAGGTCATCAGGGGAGGCAGTCTCGGCACCGGCAGATCCGGGTCGGTGGGTCGGGGGACACTGGTGCTCCTCCCCAGGGTACCCCCTTATTGTTCTGCCAACCTTGGGTTAGATTCCTCTTCTAACTGACACCTTGTGTTCTTCTGGCAGCAATGAGTTCAGCAGGCTGGTGGCTGGCGAGTACCTCAGTTTCTTTGACTTCTCTGGCCTTACCTTGGACCGAGCGCTCAGGTGAGTGGGTGTGGGATGATGGGTCAATGTCTACAGGTGGCATGAGCAGCACCCCTGGATTCTCATCTGGGCCCTATCAAAAACTCCAGGAGAAACCTTGGGCAAGTCTCTTGACCCCTTTAGCGAGGCCGTGGGAAGAGGCCAAGAGCAGCCCGCTGCCCTTACATCTCCACCTACGTGACCCTCAGCAGCCCTGTGGGGTGGCTTCCTACCCTCCAAATGAAGACATTCTGAGCAGAGAGGGAAAGAAATTTCCCCATAGTCACTGAGTGTGAGATGACTCAGCGAGAGAGCATTTGATCCCAGCTCTGAGTGGGGTTTGGACCATGGAGGAGCCTCAGGAAGGCCCAGTGCAGTTCCTGGGAGCAGAAGGTGGTGCAGTGTTGGATGAAGCTCGGTGTCACCAGGCTGTGATGGCTGGACCAGGGCACGAGGAAGACAGACAGGCCCCTTTGTCTCTGAACTAAGGCTGTGTGGTCCATGTATACTGGGTCTTTTCACTACGTCCCATGAGTCTTTTTTTTTTTTTTTTTTTTTTGGAGATAGGGTCTCGCTTTTGTAGTTTCTGCTTGCCCTGAGCTTACTGTGTAGCCCTGGTGAGCCCTAAACTCACAGCAATCCTCGTGCCTCTGCCTCCCAAATGCTGAGATTATAGGCGTGAGCCACCACGCCTGGCACTGTAGCGTGTGGTACTGATTGCTGGTGGGTGTAAGTCACCATGCCCGGCATGTGGTGACTGTGGTATGTGACACCGGGGATCTTGCGCTTGCAAGGCAGGTGCTTGTACCACTGAGCTAAATCCCTGGCCCTCCCCTGAGTCTCTTGTATTTTTTTTCCTGGTAGTGGGGACTGAACACAGAACCTTGCACTTCTGAGGCAGGTGTGGTGCCACTGAATCCCTGACCCTCTTGTACTTTTAGAAAAGATGTAGTTTGTATTCTTTTTTTCCTGCTTTGGTTGAGATATTTTCTGTAGACCTGCTCCACTTTACTTACTCTTTTTCTTATGTCCAGGATGTCATGAAGCCCATTTACTGAGCTTTAATTTTCTGTTATATATTTTCTGTTCTAGAATTTCCATTTTATTTAAAGTTTAAAAGTAGATTCTAGGCTGGATGCAACTATGTATGCTTGTCATCCCAGTTACTTGGGAGGCTGAGGCAGAAGGATTGGAAGTTTGATGCCAACCTGGGCAACTGAGGAAAATCCTATCACCAGAAAATAAAAAAAAAGAAAAAGGCTGTGGATATAGCTCAGTGGTAGAAGATTTGTATTCTCCATGGAATAATTCTTCATTTTTCTTTAATTCTCTCCATCTTTACATCTTTTCTTGAAGATATTAGTATAAAGTCCCTCTTTGCTGTCTGATGTTGGCACCATCTGAATCATCTACCTGTTCTGTTTTTTCTTCTGGTTTCCTATCATTTATGCTGTTTCTTTGCATGGTTAGTGATTTTTTTTACTTGATACCAAAGACTCTGTACAGAACTACAGTGGCCCTAGACTGTTCCATGTTCTTCCTGATCAACCCATGCTTCGCTGGCAGTTAGAAGGGGGCCTGGAGTCACAGTCCTATCTAAGCACAGCTGGCTGAGAAGACAAAACTTGGAAGCTTGATGAGGCCTGAGGTTTGCCCTGAGCTTGGAAAAACCTCAGAACTTCTCACAGGGAGACTAGTGTGGTCGCTGGACCTTGTCCCCTGGTACGTTCTGAATCCTCATTTGTCTCCTCAGTGAAGCAAGATTGCCAGACAAAAAAAAAAGAAAGAAAAACCAAAACAAAAGAAAACAGACAGACAAACAAAATCCAAGAATGAAACCTTTTACTACCCAGAGGCCTTCTTTTAGCTTTTCAGCCTCCTCTCCATGCTCACTGGAATCTGGCCCATACTTGGCTGTGTGCTTACAGCGCCTCCTGTCTCCAGGTCTGTCTCTCCAGCCCCTTAAACCAGCCACTGTCTTGCTCCTTGCCGAGCTCCACTCAGCAGTGTCTCAGGTAGAAGCAGCCGCAGCTGCTGATGTTGGGGAGCCCCTCCCCCAGTCCTCTGGTCTCCAGGATCCTGGCCTTGTGATCTTGGTTGCCTCAGCAGTTTTCTGACAGTTTAAGAATACACACGGCTGCCTCTGTTCTCGGTGGAAGTGTCTGCTCTATCCTGGGCGCATCTTCAAGGTTGAGTGGTGGAGAGGAAGACTGTGGAAAGTGTTCGGGGGCCAGTTAGGATCGGGGGACAGGTGCTGGGTAGAGGCCTTGTGTGCTCACCCACTAGTGAGGCTCAACTACATAGGTTCTGGGGAGCCGCAGACGGTGCTGGGGGTAAAGCATCTGGTAGCAGCATTCAGGCTTCGGAGGGGGGCAGGTGGGAAAGGACAAGGACACAGGTGGGTGGGGAAAGGTGGGTGTGAGAGGTTACTGCGAGGATAGAGTAGAAGGGTTGTGGGAGCTGGGGCGGGAGAGGGCGGCCAAGGTTGGGACCAAATCTGGGGGGAGAGCCTGAGTTTCAGGGTGACGTGCTGGGCTGGGGTGTGGTGAAAACCCCCAGAGAAAGAGGATTGTGGGCTGGAGAATAGGAGCTGAGATGAATGGCTTCTAGGTAGGACAGGTCGAGTCCGTGAGTGTGCTGGGGCTTCCCCTCTGGGTGAGAACCCAGACTGGCTCAGGGACTCTGGGAGGCCCACGGCTGCCTTGAATTTCCTTCCAGAACCTTCCTGAAGGCCTTTCCACTGATGGGGGAGACGCAGGAGCGTGAGCGGGTCCTCACACACTTCTCCCACCGGTACTGCCAGTGCAACCCTGATGACAGCACCTCAGAAGGTTTGGCCCTGCCTGCTCCACTCCGCCTTCCTGCTGCCCGGCCCCCCGGCCCCCCGGCCCCTCAGCTTCCTCTCACTCCTCTGTATACAGTGGGTGGTAAATTAACACTGAATGAGTAAGGATGGCACATGGAATGGGGCTACCTGCTGCACAAAAGAGCTCCAGGTGTCCTGTCATTGTCTTTCCCAGTGCCTTGAAGTCCTGTCTTTGAGATTTGGTCTCTTGGGTCTTCGCAGACCCTGTGTCCTGCCACAGTGCTGGTTGTTGGTTGGGTGGGGTTCCTGGTTGGGACTTGCCCTATGAATGGACCTGGATCCCAGAAATTCAGGAGACATAAGCCTAAGCAGACACGTGGCCCAGGACCCAGAGCCATTCTGGGCCTGAAGTTCAAGATGAATTTGGCCATAGGAAGCAGGTGTATGGGCGAGAGTAGGCCATGGCTGCCAGGTTCCCTCTGTGGGAGGAGACCGCCTGACCTAGGGCAGCCAGGAGCATCACGCAGGCCCCAGCTGAGGGCAGCTGGTGGGTCATTCCTGTCCCCCGGGTCGCCAGGCAGGTGCTGTTAGAAGACAAGTGGGAGGTTGGGGTGGGGATGCACTGGGCCCTCACACTGAGGCCGCTGCCATCTCTGATTTAGATGGCGTCCACACGCTCACCTGTGCCCTGATGCTGCTCAACACGGACCTGCATGGACATGTGAGTGGGGAGGTGGCAGGCTGAAGCACCCTGGGGTGACTCTTTCTCCTTCCCCGGCCTGAACTCTTCTCTGCTGGTCCGTGCCATGCACTGCTAAAATGTGGTGGGCTTTTCCCAGTCCAAGCCTGAGCGCGGCCACCTGAAATGCCATGCCAGCAGCCCCTGCTAATCAGACATAGGTCACGCTTGAGAGGCCCTCCCCGTACTCCTTCATCCCCTCCAGGACACGTGGGGTGCTGCTGGGAGGCAGGGCCTCCTCCGGGCCCTGGGCTGCCTCTGAGCTGCTTCTCCCGGCTCTCTAACCAAGTCCTCCTTCTCTCCTCTGCTGCGGGGACCCTCTCTGGGCTCTCCTGCCCTCCCTCAGGTGGTAAGTGTGGCCGGGGGTGTGCATGCCTTGTGTGACCCCATCTCCACACTACCCTTTGTGTCCCTCATCACACTGTCTGGCTCCGCCCAACCACTTCTCCGCCATTGCTTCTCCAGCGGTGGTCAGAGCTCCCTGTTGGGTTCGGGATGTTTCTGTGACTTCAGGACAGCAGGTCGGTGTGTCTGGTTGCAGAGTTAACAGGAAAGTCTGGGTGATATGAGGGAAGAAAGAGCTGAGAAGGATTTCACATCCGACTCTTGCCTTCATTTCTGTGTGACCCTGGGCAAGGCACTCTCTAAGTCTAAGTGTATGTTGGTGGGGACAATAGTGATTTTTCCCAAAGTTCCTGTGGGGATGAAGAGCAGTAATCAACACAGCAAGTGTCAGGACGCATCTCCTAGTAAGGAGTTTATTATAAACAATACTAACACATAAGAATGACAGTAGTGTTCATGATTCAGATTCAAATTTAAGTGATGGCAGGCCTATGGGCTTGGCTGCAGGCCCGTGGAGGGCAAGGGCTGTGGAGGGCAAGGGCTGTGGAGGCCGCAGTCTGATGGCAGCTGGAGCAGGCACAGGGAAGTGGAACAGCAGCCTGAGCAGGGCTCATGAGCTCACGGGGTACTGGCCCCAGAGAAGCTAGATCTGGGTACCCTTACCATGAAGAGCAAGCATGCAATGATGCTGGGGAGTCAGCTCAGGCCTCTCCGAGTGTAGAACAGGCGAGAAGCTGTATATTTTCCAAGGCTCTAAACCTGCCAGTGGTCCCGAAATTGCTCCCTGGCACTTACGGAACAAGTGTCCCTCGAAGGGGCCAAGAACATGCCCTTCCCCTGCTGCCCTGCCCGAGCCTGCCTGGAGCAGCCTCAGGTCCGGCCTTGGGTGCTAAACACTTGGGGTGAGGGCCACAGCAACTGTTCTGTGGTCCCCAGGGGAGAAGAGTCTGGCCTGGAGGCTGAATTGCTATAATGTGCATTAATGTCATAGGTGAGGAGAAACTGCTTTGTTGTCAGGAATTCAGGACCTTTGTGTTTACTGCAGACTTCCTGAGAATCTCCCCCTCCCCCTTCTGTTTTTGTTGATGTTGGGGATCAAACCCAGGGCCTTGCTCATGTTAGGTAAATCCTCTGTTGCTGAGCTACATCTCTGGCTCTCTTAAAAATGTAATTATTGCCCAGGCTGGGCTGGAACTTTCAGTACTTCTGCCTCAGCCTCCTGAATAGCTGGGACTATAGGCATGCACTGTCACATGTGTCTTCCTGTCTCTCTTGTGCAGTACTGTCCACTGACTATGAACAAGGGTTCTGGGTTAAGGCGCTCTACATTCCTCCATTTGGTAGTCATGTGGCCTGGAGCAGGCTACTTTCTTCACTGGCCTCTGTCTCCTCATCCCATGGTTCCTATGAAACTGTATGAAGATGGCGCACGAGGAGAGCCTTGCCCAAGGACCCCATGCTGTGTTCTGTTCCATTTGTTCTTCCCCTCCCTCTGTCCCTTGTTAGACAGGTCTTGCTCAGGCCTTGACTGAGTGGCTGGTGGAATGTGAAGATCTTAGGAATAGAGGCTGTGCTGGTACCTACTGGAAGAGTTCTGCTCAGAGGGAGAGCGGGGTGGGCAGGCGTGCACTCTTTGTATGGGCATAGCCTGGGTGAGGATGTGCCTGAAGTCTTGGGGTCAGAGGCTCACAATTATCCTGTCTGCTGAGTAGCTTTTGTGTTCCATGAAAAGACAGGAAAAGGAACCTTGCATTGGAGAGCCCACCTTCTAGGTAGAGGACGTGGTCAACTCACAGGAAACAAAAGGTTACAGGGAGGGGTGGATCCTGAAGGGAATGAACGGATGAGGGAGGCCTCCAGGATCAAGGCAGAGACCTGGAGGATCAGCAAGGGCCAGTCATAGAAAGATCTGGGCAAAGTGTCGGGCACAGGTGTCAGGAAGGTCGCTTTCCACCTATGGCTACTGGGTATAGGGCAGCTGTGAATGAACATTTGAGAACAAGTTTGTGTTTGAACACCTGTTCTTAGTCCTTTAGGTCTACATCTGGGAATGGGTTTGCTGCCTCATATATATCATCATTCTGTGTTTAACTTTTTGAAGATCCACAAAACTGTTTCCCTAGTGGCTGTTGGTATGTGGTAAGGTGAGAGATAAGTGATGTCGGACATGGAGAGAAGAAAATGTGGAAGGAGACCTTGTGAACGTCCTTCTGGGGTTGGTCAGTGAAAGAGGAAAAATAATGATGGTTTATTGGTTAGCTTTTCTGTCCCTGGATAAAATACTTGACACAAGTAGCTTATATGACATGCATGAATTAGAGGAAAAAAAGTTTATTCAGCTCACACTTTCAAGGGTTCAGTCTGTGGTAGGCTTTTTCCATAGCAGATGTGTCAGGTGGAAGGGCTCAGCAGAGGAACACTCTCATTCCTCCAAGTAGGGGAACAGTGCTGAAGAAGGGGCTAGGGTAGTCTTAGTAGCCAAAGTCATGCATCCATGACCTGCCTAGACATACCTTGACATGTACTTTACTAATCCCCTAGGTGGCTCTGAATTCTTTTTTTTTTTTTTTTTTTTTTTAGTTTTTTTGAGACAGGGTCCAGCATGCCCTGCACTATGGTATGTAGTATTGATTGCTGGGGGGTGAGAGTCACCACAGCCAGTATTGTTGTATGTGGTTACTGGGGATTGAACCCAAGACCTTATACTTGCAAGGAAGGCACCAGAACCCCTGAGCTAAATCCCCAGCCCTAGGTAACTCTGAATTCAATCACGGTAAAAGTCCAGCTTGACTGTCACAGATAGCTTCAGCATCTGGCCAGCCTGGGTACTATTTCCAGATAGGGGTTAAATTTTTATTTGGGGGAAATGAATAGAAGAGGTGGACTGAGTCCTTTGTAATTTTGTAAGTGTGGATATTCAGGTAGAGAAGGATCAATTTTAATGACTATGTCATATGAACTTTAAAAGAATTTGTATCCTATAGTTATTGATAATGATCTTCTACATATACCAACAAAGCCTAATCTTTAGTGTCATAAAAATCTTTTATAGCCTTACTGATATATTTTATTGTGATAAAACACTCATAACATGAAGTTTATTATTTTAACCATTTTAAAATGTACAATTTAATGGCATTGAGTATATTCTCAGTGGTGTGCAACCATTATTACTAGTTTCAGATAGTAACACAGCTGGGTATAAAAATTTTTTCTTATCAGCTCCGAAAGAGCACTCATACCCATCTCCCCTTCCCAGCTCCTAGAAAATGCTAATCTGCTCTCTGTCCCATGTGTTTGCCTCTTGTATATATCTCACGTAAGTAGACTCATACAATATCTGTCCTTTTTTGTCTGGCTTATTTCACTTGGTGTGTATTCTAGGTTCCTCTGTGTTGTAGCATGTATTGCTACTTCAGTCTTTTTTAATTGACAGATAGTTTGCAGCTGCATAGAGATGCTACATTTTGTTTCCCATTCATCTGCTGAAGAACCTTTGGGTTGTTTCCCCTTTTGACCTCATGAATGTGTCTCTTCATAGTGCACAAAAAGGGCACTATGAACTTCATGTATAAGTTTTTGTTTGAACTTATTGAAGATAAATATCTTCAATTCCTTTGGATATATACCTAGGGTAGACTTGCTGGATCATGTGATAATTCTGTAGTTGACTTTTTAAGGAAGTGCAAATGTTTGTCCTAGTGACTGGAGTACTATGGTGAATGTTTAAATAAAACAAAAGTTGCAGTAAAAGACACTTTGCTTTGAACACACCTATCCCATCAATCTTGCCCCTTTCTAGAGCAGTTCTAGAAATCCATTTTTTGAGTGCTTATAGTTGCATCTGAATGCAGATTTTGAGTTATTGTGTGAAGTGTGAAACAAAGATCCAACTCTATTTATTTACATTCAGATGTTCATCATTTATTGATTATTCTTTCCCACTGGCACATATGACAAAAATCAGTTGACCTTCAATTTAAAATTTATTTTCTGATTCTTCATTCTGTTCCACTGATTTATGTGTCTATCCTTATGCCAGTGCCCCATTGGGTTGATTACTATAGTAATCAAACTTATTATAGCAAGATTTGAAAATAGGAGGTTTGAATTTTTTTTTTTAGTTTATTTTGGCTATGCAGAATGTCACTTGCAATTCTACATGAATTTGAGGGTTCTGTGTTTATATTTATGCAGAAAAAAATACCATTTGGATTTCATAAATATTACACTGAATATGTAGATAAGCTTTGAGAGTGTTATCATTTTAACAATATTAAGTCTTCTGACCATGAACACAGAATACCTTTCTGTGGATTTAGGACTTCTTTAATTTTTTTTAAGCAGTCATTTGTAGTTTTGAGTATATAAATAATTCACCTTTGGTTAAATTTTATTATTCAATATTTTATTCTTTTTGATGCTATTATAAATGGAGTTCTATTAATTTTATTTTCTGATTATTCAGTCCTAGTGCATGGATATACAACTGATGTTTGCATTGATCTTCGTATTTCTGCAATTTTGCTTTTCTGCTGGTTATTTAGAATATTCTGCTTACAAAATCATGTTGCCTTCCATTAGAGATAGTTTTATTTCTTTCTTTCTAATTTGGATGTATTTTCTTTTTCTTGCCTAATTGCCCTGGTCAAAACTCTCAGTACAATAGAATAGAAATGTGTTATATTCTATTAAGGTTGTATAATTTTTCAGCATGATTGTTTAGTGCTCTTGCTTTTGTCTGTGTGCTCTACCTTGTTTCAGTCCATCCCTGTTGAGTATCATATTAGCCTTGGGCATTTCGTAAATAGTCTTTATCATTTGAGGCTGGTCCTTTCTATTTCTAGTTTGTTGAGTGCTTTTATCATTTGTCAAATGCTTTTCCTGTATCAGTTGAGATGATCATGTCCTTCCCTCCCCTTGTTGCTATTAGTGTGGTGCATTACATGGATAGATATTTGTACATTGAACCACCCTTGCATTCCTAAAATACATTCGACTTGGCCATTGTGTATAATTCTTTTTTCTTTTTCTTTTCTTGGTACTGAGAATTGAACTCAGGGATTCATGATTGCCAGGCAAATGCTGTGCTGCTAAGCTATATTCCTGGCCCCATGATGTATAACTGTTTTAAGAAGTTTCTAGATTTTGTTTATCAGGAGTTTTTGAGGATTTTTGCATCTGTATTCATTAGAGGTATTGATTTGTAGTTTTCATCTGGCATTGATATCCATGTAATGCTGGCTTTAGATAGGAATTGTTATCTCTTCTCCAATTTTTAGGGAGAGTAAGAAAAGATTTCTTAATTTTTTTTTCTTTTTTTGGACCAGGGATCAAGCTTGGGACCTTGCACTTGTGCTAAATCTCTGGCTTTGATCTTAAGTTTTTAAAAAATGTTTATAAAAATTCAGCTGTGAAGCCATATGGTCCTAGGCTTTTCTTTGTGAGTTTTTAAATTTTTTTTTTTTGAGACAAGATCTCGCTTTGTGATTCAGGCTGGCCCTGAGCTCAGCCTCCAACTCACATCACAGCAATCCTTCTGCCTCTGCCTTCTGAGTGCTGGGATTACAGGCGTGAGCCACCACGCCCGGCATTGGCACTGTGGTATGTGGTACTGATTGCTGTTGGGAGTGAGTCTCCACACCCAGTATTTTGTGTCTTTTACACATTTGTTCAGATTTTCTGTTTCGTTTTGAACCAATTTTATAATGTGTACTTGTAGGAATGTGTCCATTTCCTCTTGGTTATATAACTTTTTAACATGATCGTTTACTATTCTTTCTGTCCTTTTGGCTTGTTAGCTCTTCCTATTACTGAGTGGTGTTAAAATCTCCTCCTAGGCTTACAAATATGTCTTCTTTTGGTTTTGTTAATTTTGTCTTCTGTATTTTGATTTTCTTTTTGGGGGGGGCGCGTACCAGGGATCGAAGTCTGGACCTCACGCTTGTGAGATTAGGCATCAGAACCACTGAATTAAATTCCTAGCCCTGTTTATTGTATTTTGAAGCTATGCTATTATCTGTGCTATCTGTATATACTAGAGCTTTAGGATCATTATGTTTTCTGATGGATTGACCTTTGTGTCATCGTGAAAATGTTCTTCTTTTTCTTTTTTGAGAAAGGATGTCACTTTGTAGTTCAGGCTGGTACTAAACAGCCTCGAACTCAGCAATCCTCCTACCTCTGCGTCCAGAGTGCTGGGATGACATGTATGAGCCACCATGCCCAGCATTATGATATGTGGGACTGATTGCTGGTGGGTATGAGTCACCACACCTGGCATTGCATGTGGTTTCCAGGGATCGAGACTGTGACCTTACCCTTGCAAAGTAGGTGCCAGAACCACTGAGCTAAATCTCTGGCCTGAAAATGTGCTTCTTTATCTCTAGTAATCTCTATCTCTTCTTACCTTCAAATCTGTTTTAAAGATATTTGTGTAGCTATATTGGAGTTCTTTTGTTAGTTTCATAGTATATTCATTCTTCTTGTTTCCAAATTATCTGTTCCTTTATATTTAAGGTGTGTGTTTTGTGTCATATACTTAAAAAAATAGGATTGATACTATTTTTTAATTTGATCATTTCATGAGTTATGATATATTTGAGTTTAAATACAAGAGAACACTACTTTCTTTTCAACTTACCTGCTCTGTGTTCCTTTTTCTGTCTTTTCTTACCAACTTTTGGATTAAGTGCTTTGTAGAATTCTCTTCCCAGAAGTATGTCAGCTAGTTAGCTGTGCATTCTTTCAGAATTCTTTCTGTGGTTTACAATATGCACCTCTGACTTACTGAAATACTTATACTTTCTAATATTTTAATTCCATTTACTGTTTATTTACAGTTATATTGATATACAACATATTGTTGTTATCATGCTTTTTAAGTATTATATCTGTGAATATTTTATTCTTCAGGAAACTTTCCCACTGCTGTACACAGTCAGCCTTCAGTTCAGAGTTATGCACTCTTCTCTTGCCTTCTAACTCTTCTTTCTCTCCATACTTCCATCTGGAATAATTTCCTTTCTGCCTGAAGAACTCTCTTTATTATTTCTTTCCTTCAGATATTTTTTGGTGAGCGTGACTGGGATGTTTCTTGTTCTTGGTGGGCCCTGAACTCCAGTTTTCATTCTCCAGGCCTGTAAGACAACCTCGTTTCTCAGCCTTTGGGCTACTCTTGAGATCTGCAGGTGCGTCAGGGCGGCAGGGTGCTCTTTGTTGAGCTCACTCACCATAGCCCCTTCTTGGCAGGATCTTTAGCCTTGAAGTCCTCACAGCTTTTACATTTCTCCCGTGTCTTTGCACAGATGTTTTATTAATATATCACCTCACACTTTTTCTTATTGGGAATGTTCCTCTGCTGCAAGGTAATTTGTCATTATTAGGACTGGAAATCTCGCCAGTTGTTTTCTTAATTTTGCAATCCTGACTAATGGGAATGGTGAGAGTGCGTATGACTCAGAGACAATGTTATCCACATTGCTTTTGTATAAAGTGGATATCTTGTGGCTCTGTGCTGATGCACAGAAACACAATTATCTACGTGTAAAAACATATATACTGTGTAGATGTGAAACAAATGTATGTCAAGACACAGAGAGGGTTTTTCCTCCTTAACTCTCCAGAGAAAGTATAGAAAATTCTTGTTTGTCAGCATATAAAGCTTTAAATTATTGTTTTCCAAATTATTTCTGTGGTCTGTGAATGTTTCACATGATGTTAATAAATTCTATTTGCTAACATGGTGCCAATACCAACAAATTCTGGTAAATGTATTGGGAATCCTCTCCCTGGAGAACCCTGCCACCCACAAGCATGTTAAAGACTCTGAAACAGTAAATAAACTTATTTGATTAAAATATTATTTTTTGCAAGAATACCTATTCCCCATTTGGGGGTACGAGGACCCTGTAACATTGCTTTTAGCAAACCCCAACCCACACAAACCTCACGAAGATGAAGCCCTGCCTAGCACTCCCTCAAGTGTGGATATGTAAACAGAGTCAGAAAGTGTGCGCATCAGGGTCGGGTCTGGAGGGCTCAAGCCCCGCTACTACTCAGTAGCTAAAACAAAGCAGAACTCGGGGTACATTCCTGGCTCTGTGCTTCCAGGAGTGAGGCCCATCTGGTTGGTTCTCTTTGGTTTCAGCCCAGCTCAGCACGGGCCACCTATTTATGCTGGTGGAAGTAGATTTTTGAGTTGTGTAAGACTGAACTCTCCTTTACTTCGCCTACCTTTTGGAGGTCTTGCTGCTCCTCTGTGCAGGTGAGAGGTGAGGTGGTTGTGATGGAATACACAGAGCTTCTGCTGAGGAGCTGGGAGGCCTGGGCTCAAATCTTGGTGCTGACTGACCTTGGGAGTTAAACGTGAAGGAGTGATGAGAACATGGACTTTTTTTTTTTTTTGAGACAAGGTCTTGCTTTGTAGTTTAGGCTGGTCTTGAACTCAGCAATCCTCCTGCTTCTGCCTCCCGAGTGCTGGGATTACAGGCGTGAGCCACCATGCCCAGCACTGTGGTGTGTGGTACTGATTGCTGGTGTGTGTGAGTTACCACACCCAGTATTGTTGTGTGTGGTTACCAGGGACTGAACCTGGGCCCTTGCACTTGCAAGACAGATGCCGGAACCTCTGAGCTAAATCCCGAGAACATGGGCTTTGATGTCACCACACACTTGGGCCTTTCACTGTCTTGCTGTATGATCCTGGGCATGTCACTTCCCTTTCCAGAGCTTTTATGCTCTGGGGAAAAGGAGATAAGATAATGTACCTCAGGTACAAACCTGACGCATAGTGAGCACCTGGCAAGTGTGAAGCACCATACTTCCCCCACACCTGAGTCCTTCTGAGTTTGAGAACCTTACTTTTCATGATACTTGGAGATCAAAGAGAACCTTGAATATGAAAAAAAGAGTTTTGCAAACTTGTGGGGAGAAAGGAGCATCCGGCCAGTTCTCTCTCTTTACTGCCCCTGGTGGTGCCTCAGCCTGTCTGGTTGGGTAGGGCTGGCTGCGGGCCCCACACCAGCTTCCGTCCTGCTCTCAGGCAGAACCGTTTCTCCATAATAGAACATTGGCAAGAAGATGTCCTGCCAGCAGTTCATTGCCAATCTGGACCAGCTGAATGATGGCCAAGACTTTTCCAAGGACCTCCTGAAGGTATTACTTGCTGAGGCTTCATGGGTCCATAAGTATGTACTGGGTGGGTGGAGAGAAGTCTTTGTACCACTAAATCCTGGCATTCCAGGCCTATAATATCAGAGGCGAGGCCACCAGGACTTTGGGACAGAATTAGAGACCATTTAGCTCAATTGTTCTCTGATTTCTGAGTTACTTGGGCCTTGTGAGTATTTTTTGTTATTATTATTTATTTATGTATTTACTTATTATTTATTTACTTATTTAGTACCAGGGATTGAACTCAGGACATTGCATTTGCGAGGCAGGTGCAGTGCCACTGAGCTAAACCCATGGCCCCATGAGATTCATATTTAATGCTGCAGTTAATATCATTGCTGTCACAGCTGTAATCATCACTATCACCAATAGTCACAGATGCCACCCATTACTACCTCCTTTACCTCTACCAGTATCTTCCCCACAACCATCATTATCAGCACCAGGGGAAAAAGCCTACTTATTCCTACAACATCACCAGGAATTAAAGAAATCAATTTTCTTTCAAGGCTTAGGCCTGGAGTAGACCTTTGATCTTTCCAGCTAGTAAGATCTATTTTTTTTAATTTTAATTTTAATATTTAGACAGGGTCTCACTTTGTAGTTCAGGCTGCCCTGAGCTCAGCCTCGAACTCACATCACAGCAATCCTCCTGCCTCTGCCTCCTGAGTGCTGGGATTACAGGTGTGAGCCACCATGCCCGGCACTGTGGTATGTGGTACTGATTGCTTCTGGGTGTGAGTCTCCACACCCAGTATTGTATGTGGTTAGCCGGGGATCGAACCCGGGTCCTTGCGCTTGCAAGACAGGTGCTGGAACCACTGAGCTAAATATCCGGCCCAGTAAGATCTTTACCTTAGTGGAGGAGCCGTCACGCAGTGGCTCTGTGCTTCCAGGGGTGAGGCCACATGCCTGCATGCCCACTCTTCACCTGTCACTCTCAAACATTGTCCCATGCACCAGCTACTCACCTATGTACCTATCCTTACCTATCCATTTCCCCATGCATCTGTATACTCACCCATCTTCCCATCTCTGTCCATTCATCCATCCCACTGAACATTTATCACATGTTGAGTTCTAGATTATGTACTGGTGATTCAGTGGTGAACAAGATAGACAACTCCAGACCTTGTGAAGTTTATTGTCTCCTGGAGAAACAGACAGTAAATGATTGCACCACTAAATAACATCCATCCATGCATCCACCCATCCAGTCATTTATCCACAGAATAAATATGACTTGAATTCCTACTCTGCCTATTAACTGAAAAGTTATTCCTTCATTGCATCCACATTGCTGGAGTAGATGGGGATTTCTTGGACTCTTTACTTGAACTCCTTTCTTTTCCTATCTTCCAGACCCTTTACAACTCCATCAAGAATGAAAAGCTGGAATGGGCTATGTGAGTAGTGTCCATAGGCACAGGTATGGGGAGACTGAAGTGGGAGAGGGAGTAGCTGGGGGGATGATTAGTCGTGCCGACCACTCTCCGTGGTGCTGATTTCTTTCACTCCAGGGCCCTGACGACCCTTGTACATCTGGCTAATGTATATCTTTGAGTTTCTTTTTGGGTCTGTTCTTGTTAAACAGTGTATGCTGTTTACCTTGCTCTCAAATAGACTCAACTGTGAATTTATTTCCATGATATTCACAACTCGTTTTCTGTACTGAGGATATTGCCAAATTCCCAACGGTAACAGCTCTTTCCCCTTTGGGAGGTAGAAGGACAGGAGGTGAAAGTTCCTTACAACCCTGAGAATATGACTATGATGCTTGGTCTTGGAAATTGAAGAGTAACTGTCACTTCCTCTTCCTATGTGGTCAGTGAGATTTGGAGATGCTCAGGCATATGGAGAGAGTGTGGTGACCTTGCTGGTCAGAGAAGCTGTGAGACACTCTAGAAGGAGCCTCTCCATGCTCTGCTCCCCAGGAAATCCTTGGTTTTGGGTCTTATAGAGGCTTAGGGACTTCAATTCCTATGGAAAAGCTAGACTTTTCTGCCAGGGAGCCCACGGTGAGCCAAACTTTATGGGCCTCGTCTGCTGACCTGCCCTCTTCCAGGGTGATGTAGCCTGTGCAGCGACTTCAGTCTGCCTGGAGTTAGTGCTGGTGACCACTCACGTCAGCTCACAGAGGGCAGATGAGGAGGGGACACGGGGATGTGGGGATGAGGGTTCCCTGGAGGTGGTGCTCAAGCCTGGTACCTCCCTAGTGATGAGGATGAGCTGAGGAAATCCCTGTCTGAGCTGGTGGATGACAAGTTCGGGACAGGCACAAAGAAGGTGACACGGATCCTGGATGGTGGCAACCCCTTCCTGGATGTCCCTCAGGCTCTCAGTGCCACCACCTACAAGCATGGTGTGCTGACTCGGAAGACTCATGCTGACATGGATGGCAAGAGGAGTGAGTATGAGGCTGGGAAGAGGGGCACAGGAGGGATGTTGGCTTAGGGGCCCAGTCTGTGGCATGCCTTCGGGTACACATGTGCAGCTGGACATGCAGGGGGAGACGGGGTAGCAGCCACTTGCGTGGGTGTTTGTGGCTGCACTACCTGTGCCCCCTCCCCAGCACCCCGTGGGAGGCGTGGTTGGAAGAAATTCTACGCGGTGCTCAAGGGGACCATCCTGTACCTGCAGAAGGTGAGATTACCCCAGAGTCCTTCCCAGGAAGGGTCAGCTTAGGCCCATCCAGCCTTTGGTTTGTGCTACTCAGGGTCTCCTGGGCGTGGAGGTTGGGGGGCAGCCTGGGTCTTTCGTCCATCAGGGCCCTGACTGAGGCTCACTCAGACCTTTGACAGTTTTGGGAGGTCTTTGAAATGTCAAGTGACTCTGCAGATACCTGGTGTCAGGCCTCCAAGACAGATGAGCAGGGGAGAAGCGTTTCTAGAGTGATTCTTGTGGGGGTGGATAGAATGACCCCGGGGAGTGAGTGGACCGTGTGGGGCAGTAAGCTAAGGTCTGGCGGTGATGAGCCCCTGCTCCTCAGGACGAGTACAGGCCTGACAAGGCTCTGTCAGAGGGTGACCTCAAGAATGCTATTCGTGTGCATCATGCTCTGGCCACCAGGGCCTCTGACTACAGCAAGAAGTCCAATGTGCTCAAGCTGAAGACTGCGGACTGGAGGGTCTTTCTGTTCCAGGCCCCGTAAGTAGAAATATGAACCTTTCATTCCCACTAGACTCAGGCCCTGCAGCATCTACCCTACACAGCCTTCTCCTGATGGTCAAGGCCCGCACCTCAGCTTCCCATGCACAGTAGCTACAGAGCCAGTGTGTCTCCTTGACACAGGCATGCAGCTGCTGGGAGTCCTCCCAAGTGTGGACCTTTAGCCTGCAGTGGAAACTGGGTTAGAAATTCAACCTTGCTGCCCCAGCTTGACCTACCAAATCAGAAGCTTTAGAATAGGGCTCAGCAGCTATGCTTTCACTAGCCCTGTCAGGGATGCCAACATCCCCAGGGGATGGCACAAGTCATCTTCGACTTTAAATCTGTGCTCCGCCATTTATTATATTTGACCTGTAATGACTGCCTTTCCCTCTACCGTGCTTCATACTTCTGTGACCTGAAGTGGGGTTTTCGTGTGTTAGATGCACTTAAAAGGAGAGAGATGGGGAGGTGAGGCTGGGGATCAGAGTGTAAGGACTAGCAGGCAACAGGGCTGAGGCAGGAGGGCTGTGGGGGCCGCCATTAGCCCACTGCCCCTTGGTCACCCTTTGAGTTCATGGGGTCCAGGGCCACCAGCTCGGTCTAGGCCCATCTACCCACCAGCTCCACCACTCTGCGCTCCTTTACCCATCTAGGCAGAAATATGAGTGCCCTTTCTGTGCCAGGCCTAATGCTGGGTAGTGGGTGCTGGGTGTGTGTGAGGGTAGAGAGTCCTGTTGTCAGAAACCAGCACCCTCCCTTCCCCTCCCGTCCCCAGGAGCAAGGAAGAAATGCTGTCCTGGATCCTGAGGATCAACCTGGTGGCTACCATCTTTTCAGCCCCGGCCTTCCCAGCTGCTGTCAGCTCTATGAAGAAGTTCTGTCGGCCTCTGCTGCCCTCATGTGCTACTCGTCTTTGCCAGGTAAAAGTTCCTGAGTTCATGATGGCACCACCCAGGCTGGTATCCCCAGCCTGGAACCCTCATTTGAGCACAGCATCACCCCAGTTCTTTCTCTAGACCACTTGGTCTAGGAGTGAAAGACACCAGGAAAGGGCAGATATTCTTTGCAGTCCGCGTGCCCCATCCCCACTTACAGGTGGGAGACCAAGGCCTCGTGTCACACAGGGGCAGCGGTTATGCAGTGGACAGCGTGGGGCTCGTCTCTGGGGTTGTTGTTTGCATCTGTGCATAAGTGTGAGAGGCTGTGTGTGTCACGGGGAGCTAGGGGTATGTGAGACCTGGCTACCCTGGGTCCAGTGCTCTTTTATTTTTTAACTCTAAAAACTATTATCAATACATTGACTGTAAAATTTAATATGATGTTTCCATACATGCATACATCATGCACTGATCATGTCCAGCTCTTCAACCCTTGTCCACACCATCCCCCAACCTTCTCCCCATCCCCTAGGCAGCCCTCTTTCAGTTTCTACAGATTAGTGAGGACATGAAATACTTGTCTTCCTGGGTCTAGCTTATTTTCCTTAATGTGGCAGGGTTTTATTCTTCTTTATGGCGGAATAGTTCTCCATTGTGTATATTTAATACTGTATTTCCTTTATCCGTTTGTCTGCTGATGGGGACCTATGCTGCTTTCATATCTTAGCTTCTGAGAAGGGTGCTGTCATAAACATGGGATGCAAGTATCTCTTGTGCATGCTGACTTCATTTGCTTCAGATCCATACCTAGGAGTGGGATGGCTAGTCGTTGTAGTTTTTGCTTTTTGAGACATCTCCAGAGCCTTTTCCAATATGCCTATACTAATTCACATTCCTACCAATAGTATATAAGGATTCCTTTTTCTCTACATCCTGTGTGCACACGCATGAAGGACATACCTGTTCTACACACATGCACATACCACTGAGGCACATATGCACACATGAGTACACACACACCATGCACTCACACACACTCATGTCTACACACATGTGCACAGGGGCTGGCTGTGTGTACTTGAGGGGGTGGGATGTGTGTGTACTTGTCTGTCATTGCTTACTTTTGGATGTGATCCTGAAGCTGTGACTGTCATGTTATCTGAGGCTGAATGTGAGAGAATGTTTGTGTCCTGTGGAACCCGGGGTAACTGGGTCAGGCTGATGTGTGGCCTACTGTGTTTGTGTTCCTGAGAGTTCTTGTGAGTGGAGGGTGTGTCTGTGGAATGGGTGTGTATGGGCACATGCTAGTGTGAGTCCCTCCGCTCCCAAGGCTGCTGGGACGCAGAGTAAGGGGAGGATGTGGGAAGCGGAGGAAGGAAGAAAGAAGGAGCACTTCCATCAGGCCAGAGCCTGGCTCTTTGTCACGCTGTGGGAACACTGGACAGTCTCGGTGTCCCTTTTGTGAAGCAGCTCCTAGTGGTATGGAGTTAGAGCCAGCCCTCTGACTTCAAGAATTGGGCCTTACAGTCCAGGGCTTATCTTTGCAGGAGGAGCAGCTGCGGTCTCATGAGAATAAGTTGAGGCAGGTGACCACAGAGCTGGCCGAGCACAGGTGTCACCCAGTGGAGAGGGGGCTCAAGTCCAAGGAGGCGGAGGAGTACCGGCTGAAGGAGCACTATCTCACATTTGAGGTGGGCCTCCAGTGGGTGCATCGTGAGGGTTGAGGTTGGGACTAGAGGAAGAGGTCAGGCCCCCATTCCCGCCAGTTACAGAATTCCTCTCTGGAGGCAGTGTAATCTGATGAAGACCTCTGGTTTTCTGTGGGCTGGTTTTACACAGCCCAGCAGCCCAGTGATGATGAAACAATTTTACCCCCACTTGGGTCTCTGTAAGAACCCTAGGGAGTTCCAACGGCAACAGTACTGCCTTCCATGGACACTCTAGAACAACAGATCATCTCCGATCCCACACAGGCCTAGCTTCTTTAGAACACTTTACAACTAGCCCACAGAACAGTCAAGGCCTGGCCGCCCAACACCTTCCCTCAGTGATTTTATTTTCCTCTTGCACATATAGTTAGCAATAGGGCAGGTTAATCTCCCTCCTTCTCATACTGTCGCTGTCTACCCACTACCCTGATTCTGCCTCACCACGCTCTGCCTATCACCTTTGTCAGGTGAGGCAGAGCGTGGGGGAGGGTTGGGGGAGGAAGCAGGAAGCACTTGTCTATTTTGGACTGCCTTGCAGACTGGGAAGTCAGACAGACAAAAAGAAAGGCTAAGGCTGAGCCAGGAAGTCCCCAGAGCAGGAGGGGCAGGACATCACCAATTTCAGTCTTTGGATTTTCACATTGCCTTTCTGTTGAGGTGTGGGGCAGAGAGGAGTTCCCAGGCAAGACCTTGACCTTTTGAAAAACAGAAAGTTTGATAGCATTTTGAAGTCTGCTCATATCTACTCTCTGCAGTGTAAAAATAGTAATTGCAAAAGCTACAATGACCAATCTAAGTGCCAGGCCTGATTTTTCTTTCCCTCTTATTGACTGATTTCATCCTCAAACCAACTCTGAAGAGGACTGTGTTATCTCCATTTTATAGGTGAGAAACAGAGGCTCAGAGAGGTCAGAGTACTCACCTGTGGGGACACAGCTAAGGAATGCAGGAGCCAGGATCTTAATCTGAGGGATTGTAGCTCTGGCACACTGGTCTTCCCAGTCTCACCTGGCTCGATGCAGGGGTGGCAGCACTGGGGGAGTGACAAGGCCCTGACCCCTAGTCCCTGGTCCTTCAGGATGCCAGGTTCTTCTGACCATGGTGAGGCTCTGAAGCTGGCAAGACCCTCACATACTGCTAAATCTCTCCTAATGTTAATACCAATTATGGCTCCTTTAATAGTGTATTAGTGGTTATTTTACTGTATTTTCACCAATATTTGACATTGTCCAATGATTAATCTTTGCTACTCTGACAATTTTAGTAATCAGTGTTTTATTGCTGTTGTAATGTATGTTTAAAATTTTTTTGAATTGTGGTAAAACGTAGCAAAATTTACCATCTCAACCATTTAAAGTGAATAATTAAGTTCTGTGTTCACATTGTCATGTAGCCAGTGTTTAGAGCTTTATCTTCTCAAACCGAAATCCTGTACCCATTAAATAATAACTCCTGTCCCCTTCCCCTTAGCTTCTGACAACTACCCATCTAATGTCTACCTCTATGATCTTTTTTTGGTGGTAGTGGAGATTAGGACCTTGTACTTACTTTGTTACACTGAACTACATTCCCAGTCTCTCTCTCTCTCTCTTTTAGGTTTTTTGAGACAGGGTCTCACTTTGTGGTTCAGGCTGGCCCTGAGCTCAGCCTCAAACTCACATCACAGCAATCCTCCTGCCTCTGCCTCCCAAGTGCTGGGATTACAGGCGTGAGCCACCACACCTGGCACTGTGGTATGTGGTGCTGATTGCTGCTGGGCAGGAGTCTCCATGCCCAGTATTGTATGTGGTTACCGGGGATTGAACCCGGGTCCTTGTGCTTGCAAGACAGGTGCCGGAACCACTGAGCTAACTTCCCGGCCCTCTCTCTCTCTCTTTTTGAAACTGGGTCTTGCTAAATTCCTCCATCTTCAAACTTGAGACCCTTTCGCGTCTGGCTCACAAGCAGTTGGTATTAGAGCCACTTTCCACTGTGCTTGGTGTTTTTCTGATGCTGAGTGCTCTTTATTTATATTTATAAAATATAGGTGGAATCATAAAGAATTTTTCTTTTTGTGATTAGTTTGTATCATTTTGCATAATGCTAACATCATCCATGTGCTAAACCATGTTTCAAAATTTGCTTTCTTTTAAGGCTAAATCATATTCCATTATATGCATATAATTATTTTGTTTTTCCACTGCTCAGTTGATGGACATTTGTGGTGTTCTAGCATTTAGCTACTGTAACCCATGTCATAATAAACACGAGTGCACACATATCCCTCAAGGTGCTGATGTCATTGCTTTTGGATATATACACAGAAGTGGCATTGTTGGATCAGAACGTAATTCTGTTTTTACCAGCATTCTTACCAGCAGTATGCAGGGGCTCCAAATTCTTCACCTCCTCACCAACACTTCTCTGTGTTATTTTTTATCGTCAGCATTACAAGAGTCAAACAAGATTTCTTTGATCTTGATTTGCATCTTCCTAGTCATAGTGATGAACATATTTGTGTACACTTGTTGTCCATTTGTATATCTTCTTTGAAGAAATGTCTATTCATACATGTTGCTCATTTAAAAATTGAGTTATTTGTTCTTTTGTTGGTATTGAATTTTAGATGTTCTTTATATATTTGATGTATCAACCCCTTACCAAATATGTGATTTTAAAATATTTTTTCCCATTCTGTAGGTTGCCATTCAACTCTGTTGGTTGTATCCTTTGATGTGCAAAAGTTTTGTTTTGATGCATATCGTATTTACTTTTCTCATTGCTGAGATAAAATACCCAACAAGTTAAGGCAGGCTCACAGTTGTAGAGGTTTCAGCCCATATTTGGTTGAGTTCAAGGCACAGGCAGAGGGATGTTACAGGCAGAGGGATATCGAAGAAGAGAAAATAATTCATGGTAAGCATGAAGGTAGCAAAGCAATAGAAGATCTTTGACAGCATCTTTATATCCCTTCTATCTTTCCAGACGACTTAGGATGGTAGCACTCACCACCTTAATCCTAGTGTCCTTGAACCTACCATTGTACCATGAACCAATGTCAGCATCATACACTGTAGATCCAGCCACCTCTGAAAAGCCACTCTTATGACTGCATGAGACTTTGAGGGACATCTAGATACAACCCACAGGAATGTAGTACTATTTGTCTATTTTTATTTTTGTGACTTGTACTTTTGGTATCACAGTAAAAAAATCATTAACAATTATTTGCATTTTTCAAAATTGGAAGTGAAATTTCTAAGCCTATGCCATGCTTATTTTATTATTGATTTGTGAGAACTCTCTGTATATTAAGAAGATTAGTCTTTGGTTATAGAAGATACAAGTAATTTTTCCAATTTTATTATGTCTTTTGATCTTGTGTTTTTGGTCTTTTTCTGCCCTTTCTCCAGAAAAGCCGTTATGAGACGTACATCCATCTTCTAGCTGTGAAAATCAAAGTGGGCTCAGATGATCTGGAGCGGATCGAGGCTCGGCTGGTCACCCTAGAAGGGGATGACCCTTCTCTCCGGAAGACACACTCTAGCCCTGCTCTCAGCCAGGGCCATGGGCCTGTGACTGGCAGCCAAGCCACTGGGCCTGACACTTAGCCAGTGAGAATGTGCAGGCAAATGTCCCCAGAGGGGTCAGTGAGCACAATTCTTATCAGTAGCTGCTTGGACCAAGTTCCAGGCAGTTTACAGGCAACCAGAAGGGTGTGGAGAGCCCTGTGAGCTAAGGAGATGGAGATGCTATTACAGCATTGGGCTTCTTGCCTCTGGGCCATCCCTGGCCTTGACTCTGTCCCCAGCCCCTGTTGCTACCTTACAAGGGGCCTCACTTTGTAGGCCAGGACATGAATGCTCTAGCACCTTCTCAACGGAGAGATTGGAGAGCTGCCGCTTCCCGAGGCCCTTCTTTCTCAGCATCTGCCTCATCTAATCTTCATGAGATGGGCCTGGACTTGGGGCTCAGCTTGGACTCCTCACCCCCTTCTCCTTTTCTGTCCTCTGAGTTGACCAGTCGCAGGTCTGTGGACCACCAGCACTGTCTTTTTCTCCTCCTCCCAGCCATTACTTCGACTGGGTGCAGTTCTCCTGCTTCATATTGCAATAACCCGGGACGTGGGCTGCCTCACTCTGTGCCAAGCTGACTCCACTCATGTGTGTGCCCACTTCTCCTCCCATCCACTGAGGCCACCACTGCTTCCATTTTTATACAAACATAAATGTATATATATATATACACAAACATATATATATATATATATAAAGTATATATATAGAAGGAACCCTTTTAAGATGATTTTGGAACTGCTACCATTAGATGAAGTCAGACGAAGGGAAAGCCTCTTTTGGAGCACTGTGTGGCTGTCAGGAGGACTGCCATGTGGCCCTCATATTCTGGGAGGAAAACAGAGCGCGCTGACCTCCCCCCACCCTGTCTTTTCTCCTTCCGGCCAACCTGTGACTCACAACTGTTGTTCCAGTTGATGGTTTTGGACTAAATAGGCAAGATGTGTGCATATCATCCCCTCTGTTGTAAGGGTGAATGTGATAGGACCACAGCTCTGTTTGTACTTAAGTCTTCATGTTAGTGCTGCCAGGTCTCTGAGCTCCTGAGGTGGCCTCTTGCAGACCCACTGTGCAGGAATAAAAGATACCCCACCTTGCAGAGAGCCGCCTGTCAACAATCCCAAAGATGTACGATGGAGGAAGGTTCTGGAAGCCATTCATGATCTTGAGAAAAGGTGAAATGCTAAGTTATTGATGTTTCTTTTATTTTCCTAGAGAATCAGAAAGGCCTAACTAAGGATATATCTGGGAAGACTAGAGACATTTACTACATTCCTTCCACAGATTAAACCTGCTTTCCTCAGACTGACAAGAGGATGGGTGAAGGCACCCTCAACGAAGCTGTGATGAGCCAATGCTTCCTAACGTTTAATAGAGGACTGTAGTTTGGCCAGCAGTTTAACCTGTGTGGTAATATATTTAGTTAATAAGATAAGCCAGCCTCGCAGCTGAGTACCTAACATTTACAAGCCCACTCACATTTGGTACAGGGACATGTGACTAGATGAAGAGATGTAGTGATTTAAGTCCAGATTATTTAAGTTGGATGAGCGGAAGTGTTTTATAACCAAACCATCTGGTCCTTTCGTTTTGCTCAAGGGAAGTCAATGTTCATTTAAATGGAATTGAAAAGGCAGTGTGGCAACATAAAAGAGCTCGCTGTGTTTCTCCACACTGCCTCCAAGGTCCTTTGATTTTCAGCCCGTGACCCGCCCACCACGTCATGAGGGCGAGTGCTGACAGCAGAGCGTGAGTTCTGCTGGCCTCAAACAGATGTGCTTCCCCGAGCGCTAGCTGTGCCTCCCATCAGTAAAGAAATTTGTAGTTTGCCTCCTTAATTGTATAGTTATTTATTTGTAAATTATATACATGTACTACTGTACTAAAATACTATGTACATATAAAACATACACAAAAATAGAAATTTAAAAAAAGATGAGATGAAAATAAATTAAATCAAAGTTCTACTATTTCTTGCTGTATTCTCATGGACCGTCATGCTTCCCCGCACGTTCTGCCCCCGAAGATGCTCATTTTCAAAGACTCCAAATCCAGGCCCAGGTGAAATGCGATAAGTCGTGTGCGCCACCTGGTGGTTCTGTGTAGTGGTGGAGGACTCAGGACTCCTGGGGAGGTCTACCCTTGACAGTCTTGTGTCTTCTACACTTCAGTGAGGATCAAATGTTTGTTGCCCACTGTGCTGGGGACAGAGACAGAGGGAAAAAGATCAGCTCCCTGACCTCATGGGGCCCGCTCTAGTGGGGAGAGAGACATGTAGTTACTATTTGGGATGCTGAGAGGGACTGAGGAGAGACATTAAAAGTGACCCAGCAGAGAAAAAGAGCATTGAGGAAAGGGGGGAAAGCTAACTCTGGAAGCCACCAGAATGTCCCAAGTGTACCAGGCTACAGAGTGGTGGAAGGGAAGTTGTGTAACAGGACCGTCACTTCCTGGAAGGCCAGGTGAATGGTTCCCCAAGGTAGACACCTGAGAGGCAGAGTGAGGAGAAGCCCAAGCATTTGTGTGCGACATATGGATGTCATGATGGAGAAGAGCCAAGGATTTTGTTAGATTGTGGCCTTAGACTCTTGGCCAACTATGACAGGTATCCTAGAATCCAAGGCAAATGGTGAAGATATCTATTGGGCATGTAAAAGTCAGTGAGTTCACCAAGAGGTCACTGAATTAATTGAGAACCACATGGAGATTAGTGAGTCATAGTCAGGGAGGTGATTTCTAACTGAAAAGTTAGAAGGTAATAACAGAGCCCCCAAAGGATTGAATGAGGACACTAACGTGGGTCATGATACAGTCAGTGAGTTTACCAAGAGATCATAGAGAGTTAATTTGGGATCCCACAGAGGTCAGTGGTCACAAACTATTGGCCCTCGGAAAATTTTTAAGCAAACTCCTAGAAGGGACCCCTGGATGAGACCCCTAGGTGGGACTTGAGAGATGGCAATGATTTTCAGGTTTGTGCAGGATTTAGTTCATTTCCTTTGTAATAGATATTGTCCCCAGCATCCCCACAATGAGTACAATGACAAAAGCCTTCATTTTTCTCCATCTCCTCTCTCTCATCTGGTGTTTGTCACTCTGTGTTATTCAAAGATGCAAGGCACAGCGTACAGTCAGCACTGTCCCTGAAGTAGCTACTTAGTAGGGATCTCCCAGGAGCAGTCCTGGTACAATACCCACAGCAGCCCTGAGAGGTTTTTGGGTTGTCATTCACGTGGGGGAAACCGTGGCCTAAGAAACACACAGCTAATGATGGAGAAGTGTGGGCCCTGAAACAAACTCAGGCCCTGTTGGTGCCTAAGACCCTTCAGCCTTGAGCCTCTGTTGGTCCTATCTGTGAGTCTCTTAAGTCCTTCTTGGGGCAATCATGGGTGTTCGAATCTGTGCGTAAGCCTGTCCACCCACACAGCTGCAGGTGTGCGCAGCTCTTAGAGGACTTTCTTATGTTCTGGCTGGAACTACTGGTTTGTGGTGTTGAGCACTAGTTTAATAAATTAGTCAATGAGGGGATAAGCCTGGACCTTCATCTGCTTTCTCCATACCTGAAATCCTGTACCCTTCATCAGGGGCTGCAGGTTTAGACAGGCCCTGCCTTGGAGTGGGTATAAGGTTGGGGAAAGAGCAATATCCTGTGGGCTTTTGAGCTATACTTACTGTGGTCCTCCTGCCAGTGAGGGCACCCACTATGGTGTTTAGCATGTCCGGACTTTGCCTGTGACATGCCTGAGACTCCAAGGGTCATTTTTGCCTCAGCTGCCCCAGTGCCAACCCCACAACCCTTCCCTCTTCACCTACTCAGGTCCAGAAACTTGCCTCAGTCCAGCCCACAGCTCCAGGGCAGGAAGCGGGCCTGAGTTCTAAGGCTGAGTTTGAAGCACAGCAATTTGCGTCAGTCTCTTGGCCAGGTTCCCTAGCAGCCAGGGGGGACACCTTGTAAATGTTTTGGGGAAAGGGAGGAGGGTTGGAGCCTGTCCTGGGAGCTGGGGCCAGAGAGCCTGGAGAGAGAAGGGTCACTTCCTCCCAGATTGCCCTGGCCCTCTCCAGCCTTCATTGCAACACCACAGTTCTCATCTGTCCTCCTTCCTTACCTGGGGTCTAGGCACACACAGTCAAACAGCAGATATTTCTGATTTTATTTATAATATAAAAATGTTCAAGTGTCAACAGTCAGGTGTTTGGACATTTCAGGGCAGGGTTCCCATTTGTTTCTGTTTGGGAATTTTTTTTTTTTTTTTTTTGACAAATTAGCATTGGATCCAGTTTTGAGGTTGGGGAGGACAAGACTGGAGAGGGGATGGAAGTCATAGATGGGTTAGGGGCTGGCTGTAAGAGGGAAATGGTTTAATTTTATTGCTAAAAGGGGAACAGAATACACTGTGGAGTGGCTCTTCTCGGTCCCAGCGTGACCATGCATCCAATCTAGAGTCTGAAATGCAAAGGACATGCAGGCGTAAAATAGAAAAGACGAACTGTAAACGAAGGTGCTGCAGAGGACAGAGGGCGTCCTGGAGGCTGAAGGGGAGGAGGAGCCGTGAACATCGGGCCCCTGGAAGAGCTGCCCCTCCCCGGCCCGGGGCTGTTGGGGAAACCTCTTTCTCTGTTCTCTTTTAGCAGCTATGAAGAGTGGGGAGGGTCCCTCCAGGGTCCCTCCCCATTCTGGTTGCTGTCGCTGGGCCTTCGTTTCTCCCTGGAAGTCACTTGACACCAAGTCCAGCTCTAAGCTTAGGATCCTGCCCTCTCCTCCCAGGGGGCCCAGCACTGCAGATCTGGCCCAGGGGCAAAGCTACTTTTGACCTGAGTTTCTTGCTCACCACCACCCTACCAGACCCCTACCCACTTCTTTTCCTCCGCTCTTTCACCCCCAACCTACTTGGGATCCACTTCCAGCCCAACTCCACGAAACCCAGACTTCTCTCCAGGAGCCCCAGAGTAGCGTACAGCAAAAGGCACCACAATATAGGTTTCTATTAAAGAGTCAAAAAATTGGCCCATCTCTCTTTTTTTTTTCTTTTTTTTTCTGAAGCTGTAAATCAGGATGTTACATATAAATAGTTTCCCTATAAAAACGTCTTTGCCGTTAGCTAGTATTATAAGACAATTTTTTGCTAAAATGAAAATAAAACATTTTGTTATACTTTTTTCCTTTTATAGAAAATAAAAATATTTTTATTTCTTTTTTTGCCCTCCTTGCTTTCTCCAGTCGGTGGTCTCTGGTTTCCGTCCGGACGGTGGGGAGCACGGGCGGGCGGCGGGCGGCGGCCCTAGAGCGGCGCCGAGTCCTGCTTGCCTCTCGGCGGCGGCCCGCGGCTGTGTCTGCTGCTGGCCCGTGTGCTGTGGCTGTCCAGGGAGTAGTAAGTCCTGCTGTCTGCCGCCGGACACAACGGCGGCGAGTCCGAGCGCAGCGCGTCGTGCGCCGCGCGCAGGCCGAGGAAAGGTGTGCTCTCGGCAGCCAGCGCCCCGTCCGCGTCGTCCGCGTCGTCGTCGTCCGAGGCCGAGCCGCCGCCCGAGCCGCTGCTCAGCGACAGCGAGTCCCGCGCCGCGCGTGCGCGCTGCGCCGCCAGCCCGTTGAGGCGCGAGCGGCGCCAGCGCCGGGGCCCCGCCGACGTCCTGCGGGACGCACCGCGCGTGCGCGGCCGCGGCGGCGGCGGGGGCGCGCACTCTTGCGTGGTCTCGTACTCGTCGTCCTCGGGGATGCGGAAGGGGCTGGCGGGCAAACTGCCCAGGCTGCCGCCGAGCGCGCAGGCCCCGCGGCGAGACCCGGGCCCCGCCGCGGGGTAGTAGTAGCTGTCGTAGCTGCGCTGCATGTCCGCGCCGGGCCCTGGCCCTGGCCCGGGGCCGGGGGGTGCCGGGTGTCGCAGGAGCGGCTGCTGCTCCGCCAGGCGGTAGCTGAACGGCGCGGCTGGCGGCAGCGAGACGGCGTGCGCTGAGTTGGGCGACGTGATCTCGAAGGTCGGCACCTGTGTGGCCAGCGAGTAGTGGAAGTCCACGGGCGAGAGGCGCGCGGGCGTGGTGAGGGCTGACACGTACCTGCGGGAGAGGAGAGGCTTAGGCTGAGGTTCTGGTGGGCGGGCAGAGTGACCCCGATCTGGAGAAACCTTTTTACGAGGGAGCCTGAGGGTAATTCTCAGGGGCTTCCTCCCCACCTGTCTCCTTATGGCTACACGAAGAAAACCATTGTAATGTTGGGGGTGATTCTCATCTACCACAGTTCTGTGAGGCTTTCAGGTTAGGGGCGTACTATACACATGAAACGGAGCCACAGGACAAAGAAACGCCATACTAGGATTCACGTGGCTAGGAAGTGGAGAGCTATCATTTGAAATGAGGCGGCGGCAAGGGGGGGCGGTGCTGGTCAGAACGCATAATGTCCACTTCCAGAATTTACTAGTCTTAATTCAGATCCCCTGTGTCCGGACTCACTGTGCTCCAGAATCCAGCCCCTGGCCTCATCGCTTCAGTGAGGGGACACTCCTCCCACCCTAACATACTGAGGAGTGAACTCTGGAGCCACCACTGAGCTACACCTGCAGCCCTTGAGCATCCTGTCTCAGCCTCTGAAGTAGCTGGTCGGGATTACAGGTGTGTGCTACATTAGCATACTCCTACACTGAAGCCAAAAGCTGCCCCAGGAAGTGGTCCCTCACACCTCAGGCAGGATCCTCAACCTCACTGAGGTGTCCATGTTTGGACCAATGAGCCCTTGTTTCTTAAAAACCTTGCCCTTACCAGTATCTCCCAGTCTGGGTCCTGGGTACTTGTCGCTTTGTCTCCCTGTGACCTCATCAGCCTCTTGCCCCACCACTGTCTTTTAGCACATGGAGCACCTTTCACACTTCTCTCTCTGATGGCACAGGCAGGCACCTCATTGCTCTCTACCTTCCCCTGCTGTAGATCTGACTGGTCATGCAGTCCTACCATACCCCTCTTCTGGAGCATACCATCCACCCCATGCTCTGCCACGGAGCACTTTCTCACCCTGGGGTCTTTCCTTCACTCTATGCAGTTTCCAGGGTTAATCTTTTAAAAGTTCCAGCTCTGCTGAGGAGGCTCTTCTGTTGAATCCACTCAGGCTTCACTTCCAAGCAGAGTCTGGGTCTCCTGGTTCATACCCATCCCCAGGGCTCCCCATAGTCCTGTTCCAGGCCCCTTGATCACCAACCATGCTCTTCTCTGCTGGAACAGCTCTGGCGGCTCCCTAGGTCTGCAAGTGTTTCCTTCCCCCATCTCTCCACTTCTCATCTTCCCACCAGTCCTTATGGAGCCCTAGTTCTGTGGCTACTGAGGGCGACAGTAGCCACAAGTATGAAGCAAAGAACTCTGTGAGGATTTTCTTGGGACCATGATATGAGGTATTGTGCTCCCTGATCTACAACAGAGGGAAAAGATTTAGAGGCGGTCAGCCTGCTTCAGATCATGTAGGTGGTAAAGGCGGGGTGGGAGGTGAGGCGGGGAGGTCGGTAGGTCTTGAAAAACCTGGCTGTTTCCTAGAGCAGTTGGACTGGGTTTCTCTGCCTTGGTGTGGTGTCCAGAGCTTAGTAGTTTGCACAGGCTGTTGTGAGCATCACTGGTTTGTGCCTGGGTGGGAGCTCTTCAGGAGCAGGAGCAGGTGCACCACCTCTGGATGCCCAGCCAAGCCTGACAGAGTGGACAGAGTGTGTGTGGGGGGTCTGCTCCTTTACTGCCTCCACAGCCTGGAGCTCTTCCTGTGGCGCTCCTCCTACTCTCCTCCCACAGACCTGACTTGGAGAGGGCCCCCTGGGGCTGAGCAAAGTGGGGGCTGGGCCCCATGACTTCTGGAGTCTGGAGAAGTTTACTGGTTCATCCTGCACCCACTGCTCAGGAACCAACAATCCCTCGAACATTGGGCTGTGTTGCCAGTGCTGCCAGGAGAGTGATCATTCTTGTCTCTTGTCTGTTCTGTGCTGGTCAGTGTCCTCAAAGGCAGTCTCTTTTCTCACCCTGGAATCTACACAGCCTTCATGTCTTTCTGCTTCTTCAGGAACATGGGACTGCTAGGTGATCCGGGATAGGCAGCCAAAAGTGCTGGTTCTCCAGAACAGCCTATTTGTTTCTGATAGTCCAGAATACCCCCTTCTACTCTGACAGTTCTCTTAGCAGGACAGGTGATCTAGGTGGTCAGTCCACTCCAGGGCCCACTGGCCCAACTCATGGTCAGTGTGTCACTACCATGCTGAATGCCCACCGGCAGACCATTTAACCTTTCTGAGACCTTGTTTCCCCACCTGACAGTGGAGACAGGGCTCTCTCAGGGCCTCTGAAGTCCCCTGAGGGCTACCTCTGGCCAAGGGGAGCCCAGGCCCTGGGGGTTGGAACTGACCTCTCACTGTGCGGGGAGTCACGTAGAGAGTCCACGGAATCGTGATAGGGTGGCACAGTGGCCCTGCGCTGCTCCTCCAGGCTGTATGCTGCCACTCGCCGAGCCCGGGCTTCCACGCACGCAGGGCTGTTGCACTTGCTGGTGCCCACTGATGACAGCATGATGCCCGACTGGGAGTCAGAGGTCAGGCTCTCAGATCGTTCGAGGCTCCATGTGTGGCTCTCATGTCTGGGGAAGCCAGATGGGGTGAGGTGAGGGGTTAGGATGGTCCCACAGGTGTGGTCCATGGCCACGCCCTCCCTGACTCTTCATCCTATTTTAGACTCCCTTGGCTCACTGGCATTTCCACTGTGAGCACATGGCCTATCATAAATGTCCAATCTCCGTACCAGGAGAAGGAAGACTGGGGTCCCACGGATGGTGAGCTGCAATGTGGAGAGTCCTCTTCCTTTCCTTCCCCAAACCAACATTCCTGCCTTGCCCCAGATTTCCTGCCTGCTGTGGACTCCTCCACTGCCACGATTCTTCGTTCCCACCTCAGGAGTCCAGCCCGTGGTCTCTGTAGGGCCCTGACTACACCGTGGTCCTCCCCAGGAAAGGAAGACCTGGCCATGTTACTTCTTGAGCCATCTGAGCTTTTATGCTTGTACGGTCAGACCAGCCCCCGTCCTGAAGAGAAGGTCCTGTGGACTCTGATTTCTTGGCAGACTCAGGAGAGGGTGTTAGTTCTGGATACTTAAACTAAAGGACAGGCATCTACACATTTCTCTGGCCTTGGTGGTGCCCACCTGTGGCTGGAGGTGGGCGTGGCTGTGGAGCAATGATGAGAAGAACAGGAGTGGCTTCCAGAGAAGGTGGTCTCAGTTTCCCTCCGGATGACGTGGTCTGTGGCTGGCACATTCTTGGAGATGTACTGGGGACAGATAGTTGGGTAGGAGTTAATGTTGGCCCTACTGGGAGGTGACCCACCAGAGGTAAAGTGACCTGCTGCTGGGGCAGTGATGGCCCTAGCAAATCAGGCCCCCTCGCTGAAGGCGAGGCCAGCCATGCCATCCTGATATGTTGGTGCCTTGTGGGCTGCTGGTGGGGTGGGCTGTCTGCCGCCCTGGCCCTTCCTTGCAGGGGGCTATGAGAAGGCTGGGTGTCCAGCAAGAGGCCAGAGGGGACTTGAGAACACCACTCACGTCTGCCATCTGGATCTCCTCAGGGTCCAGTCGGGGGTGGCTGGGCCCGTTGGCCAAGCTCCGGTTCTGGTGGGCTGGGCACATGTTCTGCCGGAGGTGATTATGCATCTGCTTCCGCTGTTTTCTGCACAGGAGAGGGGTGGATGAGCTTCCACTTTCTCCCGCAATGCACTTTCTTACATGTCCCTCCAAGGAACCTGAGAGGCGAGGAACCCTACTGCTTTCTTGTTGTGTGACCCTGGGCAAGTTATGGGATTGCTACATGTTTACTTTCCTGTCTTTAAAACCAATTCCAAAGAGTAGTGACCATTAAAAGTAGGGAAACTGGGGCAGGAGATTTAGCTCAGTGGTTCTGGCATCTTAGCTTGCACAAGCAAGGTTTTGAGTTCTATCCTGGGAACCACATACAATAAAGCTTGGCTTGGTGGCTCACTCCAGTAATCCCAGAACTTGGGAGGCAGAGGCAGGAGGATTGCTGTGAGTTCGAGGCTGGCCTGGGCTAGATAGTAAGCTCAGGGACAGCCTGAACTACAAAAGGAGACCCTGTCTCAAAAAAAAAAAAAGTATAGAAACTGTAAACAATGCTGACATCCTCCTCCTGTTCTTCCCTCCCGCCCCCCCAATTCATTCATTTGGTGTAGATTGAGTTTTTACTGTGTGCCAGACACTACATTGGAGGTGAGAAGATGGGCATGGTCGCTTTCTCTGACCAGTAGGGAAAGCAGATGATAAACATACATAAATTAAGTAGATATTTTCAGTACAAAAAATAAAACAAGATGCTGACTAACATGCCAGGGTCTGTGGGATTATTTTATATTGGTATATTTTAAAATTGATAAATCTGTTTTATAATAAACAATTCTAATAATGCGACTCCTCTGTCTAAAACTCTTCACCGGCCTCTGCCAGCCCTCCCAGGAGAGTCCTTGCTGCCTTCTCTCCACCCAGCTGCTGCAGCCTTGTTTGTGACACCTTGTTTGTGACACCAGTTTGTGACCTTGCTTCTCTCTTGCCTGGGGGGATGCACATGCTAGTCCTGGAGCCATCTCTGCCTCTTCACCTCCAGGCCCTGCCTCCTTCCCTCTAGCTGAGGTGAGGGATCTTCCTGTGCTGTAACATTGGACTGCTTGCTTAAGATGTTGGCTGTGTGCCTGGGGCAGGGCCTGATGTCTAGCAGGGATTGAAAGGATGTATGTGGAAATGAGTAAACACTGTGTGGGTTGGAATACAGTACATGGAGTGGGACTTACTTTCTCCACACTTGGGCTTGATCCCCCCGTCCCGTCCAGTCCTCTCCTCTGAGTTTCTTGAGCCTCAACGTGCTCCTTACTGCACCAGCCTTTCTGGTCCTAGACTCATCCAAAGTAAGGCCAGCAGGGCCTTGGTCCACTTAGTCTGGACCCAGAGGTTTATTCCCTGAAGTGATGGTTATATTTAGACTCTTGACCTCCCGAGAGGAACAGATGTGACAAATACACTTTTCTGTACCGCATCACTCTCCAACCTTTGTTGGTCACCTGCTGCCTGCGGATTCCCTCTCTTGGCCTCAAGGTCCACAGCATCTGGGTCCCAGCTGCCTTTTTAGCCTCTTGCCCCGCATCTTTGCTCCAAATAATCTGGCCTGCTCCTACTGCAGGCTGTGGCTTCCCTGTCTGCTCTTGTCTTTCAGCTGGGGCTGTTCTGCCTGCCTTGCCCGACTCTCCCGAGGTCGTGCGGTCCCCACAGAATCCCTAGTGGTGGCCTAGCCCCACTTTCCTGTGCCTGTGCCTGTTTTATCTCCTCCAGGGTGGAGGCTGGGCAGGGCCTTTGAGGCACCTGCCTTTCCTAGGAACACAGCCTTCTTGGTGCCTCCTGCTTCCTTTCCAGTGACTCCCACCAGACGGGGCACATGCCCTGGAGCCTGTGGGGTCAGCTGTGTCCCCCTCTCGGGCCCTCAATGTCCTTTGAGGTGTGTACCAGGTTTATTCCCACGAGAGCTCTGAGAGTTTCCTGTTCGCTCAAGGTCACCTGGGACATGGCAGAGTTGTGGTTTGAGCCCAGACTCACCTCATGAAGCCTGTGTGCCCATGAGCCCCTTAGTCCAGTCCTTTGGGACTCTCTCTCCTTCCTATGCCCCTGCTTCCTGGCCCAGCCCCTTAACTGCACAGTGGTAGAGGCCCCTTGAGGTTTGAGACACGAGGCTGTGGGGCTGAGTGAGGCACAGGGGGTGGCGAGTGTGTGCGTCATAGAAACATCTTGGAGGCCATTCCCTGCTTGTTCTGTCCCTGGCCTGAGTGCCTGACACTTACTTGGTCTTGCAGTAGGCGACCACACAGACAATGCCCACGACCAGCAGAGCCACGCAGATGCCAGTAATGGTCAGGACCCGTTTCTGGTACAGCTCCTCAGCTTCTGCAGGGGCAGAGAAGATGTGAGTGGGTGGGGCAGGGGGAAGAGCCCATGGGGTGCAGGTGTGGATGACCCTGCCCAAGCCTAAGCTGCCTCAGCCCAGGTCCTGCCAGCTGTGCCCATCACTTCCCGCCTACCTGCTTCTGGACCCCCTTTCGCCAACCCCCCCAGCTATGGCCCTGCTGCACCCCTAGCCCGTGTGAGCCCTAAGCGCATGAGTGGAAAATGCAGGGAACAGGAGGAGGGGATGGAGAGAGGTGAAGTTCCCAAGGCTGCCAAGCAGAGGAGGGGAGCCCACCCTGGCCAGCCTCCTGCCCTGCTCCGTGGTGGGCTGGCAGCTGCAAGGAACCTTGGTGGCTAGGACAGTGGTTCTTCATGGCACTGAACACAGAGACCCTGAGCAAAAGGCTGGCTTAGCCATTCCCTTCCCTCGTAAAGGGTGGTGACACTGCAGCCCCAGAGGCTGGATTTAGCAGCAATGCCAGGGCCAGGAGCAGGTACCAGGAGACCGGGTCCAGGGAGGGTGTGGGAGACTGTCCTTCCCTCAGCCTGGTCAGGTTTGGCCTAGCCACTTCACCCTCCTGCCTCTACTGGTGGGAAGCCTGTCAGCAACAGCACAGCGGCCTGGTGCCTAGAGCTGTCCTGTGGGCCAAGAACAGCCCCTGCCCTTGCCGGAGAGATGAGAGAGCTGGGCGTGAAGCCCTCAGAAAGCCCTGACTCTCCTCTTTAGCCTCCATTCTTGGTAGGGCCAACCTGCTTCTAAAACAGAGACAGAGAGGAGGAAGGAAAGGAGAAGGCAGCAGCACTGGCCATGATCAAGGCTCCAGCCCAGAGAACCCACCTATCCCCCTTTCTGGCCAGTCCCTCCACTAGCCTCCTCCTCCCAGCTCAGGGGTAGATAGAGGTGGGGCCCTCTTGCCTTGGTGCAGCCTGAGAAATGTCCTCGGCCCCAGGCTTGCAGCATTTCCCACGCACAGGCACCCAGACCAGCAACTCCAGAGCTATACACACACCCTCTGGGCATACGCACCTCAGTGACTCCAGCCTGTCACAAAATGCCCTCCTTAGACATTCACACGTGTGCTACACTCACTCCAGTAGTTGTGCACACACGTGCTCAGGAGGGTGACCAGTAGGTGGCGTCAGCCAGACTTCTGCTCCGTGTCCCCATGGGGGCTCTGTGCCCGAAGTCCTGACTTAGGCCCCTCTCCTTTCACCACTCCTCAGTCCCTCTGGTGCTTGGGAACCACTCTGGTCATGTCACCAACAGCCTCCACATTGGCAAGTCTTGTGATCCCCTAACCCCTTCCTTCCGGTGCCCAGGCCCTGGGCTCTTGTGTGGCCACTCTCTCCCGGGCTTCCTCCTACTTAGAAGCTATTCTTTCTAGCTTCCTTCTCTTCCACTACGGATGAAAAGTAGAGGCCCCAGGGCCCTCAGGCTTCTTCCCTCCACCTGCCCTGTCTGCCTTAGTGATCTCATCTGGACAAACTTCAAATCCCAGCTGTAGGGATTCTCTCTAGGGCCTTTTTCTGCCTCGGCTTCTCCCTGAGCATCAGTCAGGGATCCAAGGGCTGCGGTTCCCACCTCTTTCCATATCGGCTCCCCTGCCCACCCTGTCTGAGTCCTGTGGCTCAGGCCCTAACATGGACTCATTCTCGATCTGTCCATTTCTTCCCACCTTGCCTGATTCCTGATCCATCCACAAGTCTACCTTTTTAAGTAAGTCTTGAATCTGACCATCTTAGCCATTTTTCTTTTTGCTAGAAGTTGAACCTATGTCTTTGCTCTAAGATACATCTCTAGCCCTGTTTTATTTTTGTTTTGAGATGGGTCCCGCTGACTTACCAGCTGGGTTCAAGCTTACTGCTCTTGGGCCTCAGCCTCTTGTAGTGCTGGGATGAAAGGTGTGTGCCATCATGCCTGGCTCGTGGAGGCTTAGTCCAGGACGATGCCCGCTCACCTGGTGGTAATCACCTTCTGACAGGACTTTCATTCGTCCTCCCCCACCTCTGGCTGTGGCTGCTGTCTACCCAAAGCTGCATTTATCAATCATTTTAGTCCTCTAGAAAAAACTCTCATTGGTTTTCCCTGTAATCTGATAAAACCCAAAGCCTTCCTGTGTTCTCCAGGACCCGTGATTGTCTGGCCCTAGCCTCCCTTTGGGTCTCATCTGTGGTCTTCTCCCCCATGTCCCTGGGACTCGGGAGTCACTGGCTATATCCACAGAACAAGGCAGGCTCTGTGCAACCACTTGATCCCTGTACTTGTGTGTCTGATGCTTTCAGGACCCTCACTGCTGGCGAGGCTGTCAACAGCTTCCTTGACCACTGTATGGCCTCACTTTATTTTCTGTATAGCACTTACTGCTGTGGAAATTTCTCCTGTTCATTGCCGTCTCATCCATGAATGGGAGCCCAAGGAGGGCAAGAACGCCATGTGACTGGTAGGTTCTGGTGTAGAGTAGATGTCTGTTGCAAGGGGGAGCAAGTACACACATACACACACACACACACACACACACACACACACACACACACTCCTTTTCAGATACAGACACACATCTGCAAGCACTCAACACTTAGCCCAGTGACACTGTGTTCCCCACCCACCACCATTCCGTAGAACCCTGCTCTGAGTCCTAGATGTGAAGTGCACACATTCCCCATGCTCAGCACACACACTGCACATCCTTGTAGATTCACCCTTCTATTCCCTGCTACAATCACGGAGCTCACACACCTCATCCCACTCCAGCCACTGCAGCCCTCACACAGCCACTGACATGCAGACTTCGAACTCTGTCTTCCACTGAGAACAGCCTTGGGATCTCTGCAGGCTCTGCCCCAAGTCTGAGGCCTTGTCCCACAGAAGCCCCCACACCTGAGCCTGGCACCTCCAGACACCTGAGTTCAGGGCAGAACCTCCCCGGAAACAGGTACAGAGCCAGAGATTTGGACATACTGATTCTCAAAAAGTCCCTTCTAGCCCATGGAGACTTCCAGGAGCCAGAGGGTATTTGAGGAAGGGTATTCGAGAGAGGCTTGTGAGATCCTAAGCTGTGAGACAAGGGGCAGCCCCAGAGGCCAGCCCACCTGCCTATCTTGCTCACAGGTATGTACATGTTATCTTGGGGACAGATCATGGAGGGAGTGACAGTCTCAGGTGGATGGCAAAGCCCGGCAGACAGACACGGGGCAGGAGCAAGGGCAGAGGCCAAGGGGAGTTATTAGCTACCAGCCTGAAGCGGATGAAAAATGATGGAAATGGAACTGGGAAAAGGAAAGGGCAGTAAAGTAGGGTGGAAGGAGAAGACTCTCTGCACAACTCCCCACACCAGGCTTCTGCGGTTCCCCAGTACTGGCGCTCCATGGGCTGTGTTCAGACAGGGCCTGTCTCTCCTCTGGAGACCACTGCGTGCACAGCCTGGGGCCCACCTCAGGCCTCCTAGCAGGGGGTCTCCCTTGTTAGGGGGTTACTACTGTGCATTAGTGGGGTGCCCTGCTGTTCATGAGCTCTAGTCTCTCCTCAAATCAATATAATTTGTACTAGAACATCTTGATGCAGTGAGGAACGATTTTTAGAATCATCTCCTTTCAGTTTTTAGGAAGGAAACTAAACATTCAGCGCCCATGGTGTCAGAGGCTGTGGGGAGAGGGTTGTACAGAAGGCACAGAATGATACACAGACGTTCCGTACCCTTTAATTCAAATCCAAGGTGCTCTGGCAGTGCAGAAGAGAGGAGGGTGAGGGAGGATGAGGCAGAGGGAGAGAGACAAAGAGAAATGGGGGCGGGGGAGGGCAGGGGAGAGAAGGAGAGAGAGAGAGAGAGAGAAAGAGAGAGAGAGAGGGAGAGAAACGTTGGTCAGGATTCTTCAGACAACGAGCAGCCAGCCTGTGAGGTGAAAGCAGGTTAGTAGTGTCCCCTCCCAGCCTCCTGAGCTTTCCTGATGCCCAGTCCCCAAGACCCCCAAAAGGGATAGAGAGAGGCAGCGTCACAGTCAGCAGGCAGGGCAGGCTCTTCAGAGATGAGCAGTGGGTTAGTACTTGGGCAGGGGGAGGGAAGCACAGGCGTAAGAGCCAATTGGCAATTGTTCCCTGGAGGAAAGGGCAACTGGGTATGGAGCGAGGAGTGCCCTGGACACTCCTAGCTCCAGCAGCAGCCCTTTAGACTCTCAGACCTTCCCAGAGACAGCCAACCTGGCTCCCTCATGGGACCCTTTCTACTGTTCAGAAAGGAGTGAGCTCCTCATGCTGCCCAGGGGCCCCTTACCTGCCCCTCGGCCTAGCTGGCCTGGCTATCTCCTAAGGCCCTGGGCAAGGGGGTGGGAGCAAGAGCTTGGAGAGGTGGAGACTCCAGGCCACAGGTTACTTCTCCATCTGACACCCCCTCCAGAGGGGCTGGCCTATGGATCCCTATGGCTTGGGAGCTTAGAAGATCATAACGTAATTTGTTATGATCTTAGAACTTATTATGATCTTAGAAGATCATAACATAACTTGAAGAATAAGAAGAGTATGTGTTGACTACAAACTCCCCACATAGCTGGCAAATTCATTTCAGGATATGAAATATGGGATTCAGGGCTCGCTAGGTAGATATCCATACCATTGAGAAGTTAGACAAAGGCTCTGGCTCAGAGGCCAGCTTTGCCACTGAAATGCTGTAATCAACAGTTATCAGTAGTAATAGTCTCTATGTCTTAGCTATTAAATGAGAATCAGGCTTGGTCATAGGCTCCCAGGAGTTTGCAAAGTTGGCAGTTGTTCAGACAAAGAACATTAGGCTCAGGAGCCCAGACATTTCAGTGTTATTTTTAAAAAGCTCACCTCCCATGCTAAGGTGCAGTTGGCACTAGCCTACATGTCTGAGTGTCAGTTTTATTCCTCATTTGCTCAGTGCATATGGGCAAGCCACAAGTTTCCTTTTCTGCTTCTGTTGAAAGAGCCCATCCATGTCAGAGCAGATGTGAGCAGCCTGATGGCAGGAAGCTCCACACATCATGCGTGGGCGCCACTCTGTGGCCTGCATTTGCTTCCTCTCTGCCTTCACAGCACGTAGTTTGGCTAGACCTGGTGGGCACAACATCATGAGTGATGTTCTCATCTGCCCAGACGAGGGAGCCCTGGCCAATGGCAGGACGTCCTCAGCATTATCCGCCCTGGAGCTCTCTCTCTGCCTCCCAAAAGGAATTCCAGAGAGTTCTACATTTAGCAAAGGCAAGAAGAGCAGAATGTTTCTGAGCCAGGCATCAAGGTAATTCTGACGCTAAAAGCCTGAGGCAGAGCCCCCCAGCCGCTGCCGGTTCTGTGCAGAGCCCATACCCAGGAGGCACTGATACTGATCTTAGCCTTTCAAACAGGAGCTGTTTCCTCCTTTGCCTTCTTTGCAGTTTTGTTTGGAAGTAGGAGAAAGTCACCCAAGTATAGTCTGTTCATTCCCCCAGGGCCTTCCAGAGGTGTCTAGCCGTGCCCAGGAGATGCACAAACTTGGGAAACTCAAAAGGTCTCAGGGCAGTCAGTGCATGGAATATTTAATCCTGGAGCTCAGGGGACCCTCTGGCCAGCTCAAGGGCACTCACATTGTTTGAGTTGTCAGCCATGGTCCCCTGAGAGAGAGCAGCCCGCCATCACCATAGTATGCAGGATACGAAGAGCTGGCCCACACCCTACTTTTAACCAAAGTTGTTATACTGTGTGAGGAGGCTGGCACCTAGTGGTGCCAGGACATTTTTTGAAGTCACACAGGAAATCTGGAGGCAGAGAAAAAATGGAGGCCAGGTCTCTGGTCTCTCAGGGGCTAAGGTATGGCTATTCCTGCCCTTTTAGTCTTGGAGCAGGCCCAACTGGTTGTTCCTGGGAACAATGACCACTTGGAGAAGAAAGCAAAGACTGCTAAAGCCCCTTTGAGAGTTTTCTCCTGGGAACCAGTCATAGTAATAGCAGCTTCCAGGATTCCTGATGGTATGTTCTCTGAGTCAAAGGATAGTACTGTTTGGGTGGACCAGTGGTGGCTGGCATGCTTACTGAGGTTACTGAAGGCCTGGCTAGTCACCAGGCAGGCAGCCTTTTCCCTGGAAACCTGGGAATGGATTTTGAGACACTTACAGCTGTGTCTGCCAGTAAAGAAAGCAGTCTCCTACTCATGCTCACTGGATGCTACTCAGCCAGGATGAGGTATCACTACTAAGTCATGGGAAGGTCCTATTGGCCAGAAATTTGCATACTGGCCAGCAACCATGGCAACCCGAAGCTAGACTCCCATCAAGGCCAGCCTTCCTAGGTAGTATGCATATTCTTTATCCATGGCACATTAGCACAAGGAAGCAACAATGTGTGCACATGTGAGCATGTTCCCATGTTTGCATGTGTATGTGCTTATATCTGTGCATGTGTACAAGTATGTCAGTCCACACCCATGTGTTGTGTGTATGTGGACACGTGCTCTTGTGTTTGCATCAGTGCATGCCGGAGCGATGCCTGCTGATGTGTTTGTGCACGTGCATTTGCTGTGCTGTGCATGTGCACTTGCACGGGGTATACAGATAGAGTGGGGTGGTCAGGGGAAGAAGGAACTTCAAAGTGCCATTGGGAACACAGGTGTCATTTCCTTGGTCTCTTCAAAAAGCCTGGTGTTGGGGTGGCTTGGGGGGCTGCTAAGGTCAGACACTGTTGGGAAGGCTAGGAGGCAGCCTCAAGGGGATGATGCCTCCCAGCCCTTCCCAATGCCAGCTGTAGCTGAGGCAGGCGTTAAATTTCACAAAAGTGACAGTGACAGGTACTCTCCTAAAACCTTCATGCACATCACTTCATTTCATCCTGCTAGCAACCCTACAGGCACAAAAGCAATCCCCATTTTACAGATAAGAAGGCAAATCTGGAGGAATTAAAGAAGACTCCAGAACCACTGAGCTGGACAACTAACATTTTTTTTCCATGGTCTCTGGGAACCAGAAGTGGGCCACTTCAGTGAGCCCCGTACACTGCTCTGTAGTGATGATCTGCTAGAGCAGCACAGGGAGGGCTCTCCGGAAAAGCTCTTTAAGAGCATGAGTCCTTTGTACAAAGGTAACAACAGTAACTGCACTGGTGACACAGAGAAGGCCAGGGTGGGGCTGAGCACGCATCTGAGGACTCCTTTCTGGGCTCCCGGGTAGACCCCTCCGACACAGCCGAGCTGAAAACTGACAAGGCCCAGCTGGCGGAGAGCCTTGGATAGTGGCCCAAGTGCTGGAGGCTGTGCTGCTGTGATTCAGGACAGGTTGGAACTGCCTGTTCAGAACAGCCCCACAAGGCAGAGAGGCTTTCCGCCGGAGCGGGGAGGGAACACAGCCCCCACCGTCCCTCTCACCTGGGCCACGTTCGCCTGGCTGTTCTGCCCCCTCCCGAGGTTCCTCCTGTCTTACAGTTCTCCATGCAGCCTGTATCTGGTTCTGAAATTCTCCCAGAGCCTAGGCTCTGGAGCATTCTGTCGGGCCACATGTCCTGTCCACAGGCCCTTCTCCCTTACAGCCTGCCTCACTGAAGGTGGAGAGGCCTGAGCAGAGTGTGCTTCCCATACTATGGAGACATGGTGTCCACCTGGGCCCACCAGCCCCCACCAGCTATGGCTGGTTCACGTTTAAGAGAACATTTCTGGGAATGTACAGTAGTCTGAGGAGGACAGGAAGGGTTCATTTCTATATCTGAGACCCAAACCAAAAGGCCTGAAATCCCAGATTTCTACCTCCCAACATCGAGGTATCACCTGGATGCTCTGGTTCTTAACTCCTCATTGGAACCAGCTGTCCACTCTGGAAACGAGGAGGCGGAGGTGGGTAGGGGCCTAGTCTGTTCTGCAGGATGGGATAGGATAATGTTTGTGCCTGGCAGGCCAAGAGCCCTGGGCTCCAAACCAAGTCCAAAATCAGCCAGTGGCCTTTTGCTCGGCTCCACCTCCACCTGCTGGCACTTGAAGGAACTGCTCTCAGGTCCTAACGGAAGCACCTCACAGCACCGCATCTTTGGGCTGCAGGGTCTTTTGTTTGTTTGTTTGTTTCCAAACTGTGTATACCAGAGACATCTGACTTCAGAAGTGGGAAGAGGAAGAGAATGGAATCCAAGATGGGGTTCAGACCAGAGAGGTCCTAGGAAGAGTCATCAATTTGCCGCTGGCTTTTCATCCTTCTATATTTTGGCACTAGCTGCAACTCCCAGCCTGTCCCATCCTGTAGCCACACAAATATCCCTGATACCCATGGAAATCATTATGCTGGGTCCTGCTCTCTCTCAAATTCTCCACCTTCCTTCCCTGGCCCCGGACCCCAACCAGTCACAACCAGACCAGAAGACAGATTTTTGAGACCCTTTTCTCTCTTTCAGACATATCAGCACACACACATACACACCTTCCCTGCCTGGCCTCATCAGAAACCTGACACCAAACAGCCTGTGGAGGCAGGGTGTGCTCTGCAAATGCTTCTTCCCCTTGTGGCCAGGCCACCTGACCCTAGAAGTAGGGAAGAGGCCGGTGTGTGTCCCCACAGAGAGGAAAAACTCAGAGTTATTGTGCCAGGCAGTACTGTCAACATATTGGGCAGGTGTGTGTGTGTGTGTGTGTGAGATCTCCTCTACACAGGCTTCGAGTGAACACTCAGGATTCAAAGGAGCCCGGGGTACCCCATTTCCCACCCAATCTTAACAAGAAAGGCCCCGTCCCTCCCACATGGAAAGACTGCCAGTCACCAGGGAAGAGAAGAAATAGAAGAAAGAGACATACTGGAGAAGTTGACCATTGCGAACTGCTGACACCTGTCCCCGGTGTATCCCACAGGACACCTACCAAAAGAAAGAAAACCAGAAAGAGAGAGCCAGGATAGCAAGACACAGGCTTTGCAACACCCCGGCACGGGCTCCTGCCAATGCCAGCTGGGTTTATTGCCACCGTTACCATTTGTACTGATCTTGCCACTCTGCCCCTTACCTGTAGCCCTGAACTTTAAACCCAAGGATTAGGCCAAAAATGAAAAACAAAGCAAAACAAAAACAAAACAAAACAAAAGAACTAACAAACCAAAATACAAAAAAGAAAAGAGAAACGAAACAAAACAGCCAAAGATCAAAACAACCAACACCCCTGGCCCTATGCCCTACATGGGGGGGGGGAACTGCACCCAGAAGCTTTCTAAGGAGCAGGGACTTGTGTTTGTATCTTCAAACATACTTTGCTTAGGATCTGGCATGTACAATCGCAAAGGCAGTTTCTCCAAACATCTCTGTCCGAAGAATCCGTTTGGACATCTGGAGAAGGAAAAGGGGAAAAATCACAGAACAAACTGGCATCATCCGCGAGGCTAAGGTTAGAAATCAAAGTGCACAGTGATGAATGAGAAAAACCAAGTCAGGCACTTGGGGTCACACTTGTAGCTGGAGGGGCTGGAGCAGGGGCTGGGTGGAGGGCTCTGAACTCTCACAAATCTGTCTAGTAGATGTGGCTCCGTGGGTGTAGGGAAGGTGGGGTGGGGTGGGGAGGAGGATGGTTTAGGGAAGTGGGGGGTGGGGTGGGAGGCTAGTGACTAATTGTAGTATGGAGCTCTCCTTCTTACCTGCCTGGTGCCCCAGAAGCCAGAACTGTAGCCCCTCGGTGCCAGGCAGTCAGCCGTAAAGGGATACCAAGTTCATGGGAGCTGTTCTTTCTAGGCTCTGTTGATGGATTCTCTCCCACACTCTGGGCAGCTTTTCTTTTTCATGAAGTATCCCCCAGAAAGCTCAAAGCAGAGCTCTGGAAGGCTGTTTCCAGACTGTGTGTCCATGACAAAAGTGACCTAGGAGTTGTTTGATCTATTCTCTTAAAGAGGTTCCTGTGGCCAAATAAGTTTAGGGAATCCCTTCCCAGGGCTTTTTATAGAGTTGCAGCCTACATTAACATATGAAAGGTTATGGAAAGTTTTATAGGAAGAAATATCTGTAATTTCCACTATGTCTCAAATTTGTTTGAACATGGAAGGTGTTTTTTTAGAGGAATTCTATAGAACACAGTTTGGAGAAGGCTGCTTTAGAGTAATAGAGTAGGGAAAGGGAGGGCTGGGAAGGAGCTGAAATTACCAGCATCCCAGAACTGTCTTCCTGACTAGAGTGCAGGGGCATTTGGGCAACCCAAGAAGCTGTCTCATGCCAGAGGCTTGCTGGGAGCCAGCCGGGCTCTCTCCTGCCCTTACACTGTGTGTGACTTGCTTCGAGGGCCTGGCCCTGGCCCCCACCTTTCTTCCATCTTGGCTGCCCCGGGGTTCCAAGTCACCTCCCACTCCATCTCCCTGACCTTATTCTTCCTTCTGCTCTCTGGCTGCCACTTCTCCCTTCAAGGAAGTCTCTGACTTGCAGATTTCTGGGAGCCATGCCCAGCCCTGTGACTGCTTGGAACCCCAGTAAGGCCAGCTAGATAAGGGAAAGTGTCTGGACCAGGCTGGCCTGACCCCTCCCCACTCCTCCCTACGCAGAGGGTCTGTGTTGCTTTGGCCTGCTCTTCTTTAGAAGCCTGGTAAGCCCATCACCAGTGTCCCCTCAATATTAGCCCATGCTGCATTCCAATCAATCTAACCTTTCCTAAGAGATAAAGGTTCTCTGCTCATTAGCCTTCTAGTGTATATGAGAAGCAGCAAGGTCCTTGGACTTGAAGTGGAGGTGATCACTGGCTGTGACAGATACTTATGAGAACCCTGTGGCCTCAAACCCAGGAAGTGGGGAATGGAGGTGACTGGTGGGTAGATACCTCAGTGTGTCTCGTGAAGGGGAGAAAGAGGGAGGGTCACTGCAGTGTAGGAGTGTTCCTGGCCAGTGTGGGATGTGTGGTGAGCAGGACATGTTGAAAGTGGTGGTGAGAGTTTGGAAGAAGAGGGGGTGTCCCTCATCAATCCGTCCTCTAATCCCCTCTAATCATCTCAGCCCAGGAAGACAGAGGGAGTGGCTAAGGGTTCCTAGACTGCCCCAGCCAGACTCGCGTCCTCTTCCTCTGTGCTTGGACATTTATGTGAGGAATGAGGAGAGAGGGAGAAAAGGGATTTTTCAAACAGAAGCACTTTTGGTGGTGGAGGATAAAGACCCAGAAGTTATCAACATGACTCTTGGATTCCACAGAGGAGTAAGAAAGAGATGCATTTGGCGGTGTCTGATGTCTGGGTTAGCCTGGCTCTTAGACAACTCCAAGATGGGAGTTGTGTATGTACCTCTGTGTGTGTGTGTGTGTGTGTGTGTGTGTGTGTGTAAAAGAGAGTGAGGGAATACAGGGGCAGGAAGTGACAAAGGGATAATTTATTTCCATTGCTGACAAGCAGGACTGCTGTCTCATGATTCTTGGAGACCAGTGACAACTAACTACATCCCCATGTCCCTGACTTCACACCCAGTGTGCCCTGTTCTGTCCTGTCCAAGCATCTTTATATTTTTTATGGCCAGTGAATTGCACAACTCCAGATGGTACCATTGACACCATCTAAACACAAGTGTGCCCCTGGAGTCATGCATCGTTCTGGGGCTAGCCTTCCTGCCTTGAGAGTGTGCACTTCCTGTCCAACAAGGAAAAGTCCTGGGGGATGGGCCGAGCGTTGGGGGGCAGTACTGAGAGCTGGTGCTGTTCTCTGAGAGCTCTAGCTCCTGCAAGGGGCTCCCAGATACTTCTATGTTCTCTCTTTAGTCCTGCTTGTGGAGGCTGGGGTTTCCCTAGGACACACTCTGGGAGTGGGCCGGGCCTGTGGTGTCTCTATCTTGCCCCAAGACCAGGGTAACAGAGTCCAGGGTGCATTCACCCATCCACCCGGGTGGGAGTCTGAACGCAGCACAGGGGCTGGCTGGTGGCTGCGGCTCCCACTCAGACTCTGAATTTCAGGGGCAGGAGGGCAGATCAGAAGGAGCAGTGAGTAGCAGCCTTCCCAGCTCTTCTTGCTAAGTCATCAGCTATGACTCTGGGAAGGTCTGTACCCAGGGCTGGAGAAGGGCAGGGATAAGAAAGTGGGCAGAGAGGAGTGCCCACGGGCTGCACGGGGGTGACAGAGAGGTCAGGACCTCTGCGTTCCCCTTTCCCCACCCTGCCTCCCGGGCCTCAGTTTCTCCTTTTGGTAGCCTGGGGATAATGCCATGTGTGCTGCCCTCACCCGGGGGGAGGAGAGGATGAAAGATGAGGCTGTGCCCCAGCAGGCACTGACGGAGTGAGGGTTCTGGGAGCATGGAGGGCGGGTGGGGATGTGGTGAGGATGAGCAGGCAGATGGGCGGGATGGGGGTTGCCTGAACATGGTGGGCCGGGGGAGCAGAGGGGTGGGGCATGAGCCGATGGGAAGGAGAGACATGCACTGGTACGTGCACAGGGCTGAGAAGAGTCTTGTTCTGTCATCATCCCCTGAACCAGTCCCCAAGAGTCACGCACCAACTGTGCTCAACAAACACACGGAGAGAAGAGGAGAAAGCAGCGAGAGGAAGTGCGGAGGCCCCTGTCTGGCCCAGACAGGAGACAGTCATCTTGATCTGGACCCCTATTTTCAAATCCCCTTCTTTTCTTTCTTTTTTTAAAAAAACAAAACAAAACAAAACAAAACTTCAGTATCAGTGACACTGTTTCCTTTGGCACTGAATTCTAGAAAAACGGAAGGGTTACGGAGTGCGCCTGCTTTCCAACACTCCCTGCAGGGCTCTGAACCGATACACAACAACAAGTGTAAGAAACCAGGAAGGAAAACTGAGTTTTATAGAAACTGGAATGAAACTGACCAGTGTAGTTTCATTATCCAAGCTAAGCGGAAATGCAAAAAAATCAAAATAAAAAGTAAACAAACAGCACAAATGGTAAGACGTGAGTTCCATTTCCTAATTTCTTTCCTTTTTATTCCATTCAGGTGTCGGCAGGAACCCCAAGAGGCCTTCCCCCCTTCCCTCCCGGCTCACCCACCACCAGAATGGCCTCCGGACTCTGCCCAGCCCCTCCCCCCTGCCCTTCTCCAGCATAGCTCCGAGGACCGAAGTCCCCACCAGGGATGTCCCTTTTCCTGCAGGCCAACAAAGGGAGTCGGGAAAGTCAGTTCTGGGAGACCTGCCTGGGGCTGACCCAGGGGTGCTTAGGTGGGAGGTAGTAGCTCTGGTTAGAAAGCTCAGGTTCTAAGCACTGAAGGCAGTTGGCCTGGTGGGGAGGGGAAAGGGCACATAATATCCTCACAAGGGCTCAGCTCCTGATTTAGTCAGGCTGGACCCAGGCTCCAAGGTGCAGCCTTGTTGGGAGGGCCCTCTGAGAGCTCACATACCTCATCCATCCTTTTCCTGCACAGAACTCCAGCCTGGAGCCTGGGCCCCCAAGACCCCCTCAGCCCTGACATCTGCCTTTGGGGACCGAGCCTTTTCTTCCAGGAGTTAGGGCTGATTTCTGTGACACTGCTAGATGCTTTTAAGGCTCAGGGATTCAAGGGATTGGGGAAGAGGAGAGGCCTGATGTGGGAGACAAAGAAAAGGGGATGTAGGGCTGGGTCATCTCTTCGAGGGATTCTGGGACTCTTAAGAGTTTGCAGCAGGTCTGTTCAAAGAGCTCAGAGCATTTTCAAGGCTAGAATGTTCCCCAGGGTCTGTAACACGAAAGTGGCTGCCCCTTGGAGGACAGAGCAGGGAAAGACAAGGCTGAGGTCAGGCTGAAAGCTTTCTGGGAGGATCTGCTTCTGTTCTGGGACAGCCTCCTAAGGTTTGGAATAGGAGGGTGTCAGGTGAAGGGGGGACCAGGTAGGAAGCAGCCAAGGAGGCCCACTGGGGCCAGAGCCACAGTCCTGCTTGGCAGAGCAACTAAGCTGCCCAGCACTGAGCGTGAGTGAGGAGGCATAGCCTCTTGCGACCATGTTTTTTGGTGGTGGGTTGTAACCTGTCCTAGCCTCCTTGCCAGGCCCACATTCCTGGGGAAGGGCACAGCCAGGAAGGAGGTTGCAGATTCAGCCTGGGAGGCCGGAGGCTGGAGAACCAGGGGGCTGAGTCTGACCTTGTCTGTGGGGAGCTCAAGCCCCCCTCCATATCTCCTCCAGTACTTTGGTGGCCTTTACCCAGATGCCATGGGAATGGGGCAGCTTTGGCACCTGACCAGACCCTAGACTTGAGCTGCTTTGAAAACCCTAAGTTATTTACTTGGGACCTTTCTTACTCCTCCCCCTTACATGTCCACTGCAGAACTGTCCAGGGGCTCTGGGGCCAGCTGCCCAGAACATCCCCTGGGGTTGCCGGCTCTCCTGACTACCATTCTCCCACCTTCCTATCTGCCACCGGGAATGTGCAGTTCTGAGCTCCTAAGAGTTCCTGCTTGGGCCACTCTGACCTCCTCCTCTGGACCATACCCAGGACAGAGTCCTCGCCAGCACCCTGCATTCTGTAGAGGGAGACTAGGGGTTCAGGGGCACTGCTCCTACGGCACAGTGGGACACTGGGTCCTGTAGGCCAGGGAGAGGTCAGTACGGAGCTCTGTATACCCTTCTTCTTCCCTTAAGACTACAGGAGTGGGACCCTGAGGTACCCAGAGCTCTGGAGCCTGTGACTTGCCTGACCTGCCAGGCTCCTCAGGCTGGAGAGATGGAGCCGGGACGTGTTCGCCCAGAATGAATTCAGAGAGTTGCTGATAGATGGGAAGGAAAGGAAGAGATAGATATAAAAATAGAGATAAAGAGAAGAAGAAAGGCAGATATAGAGACAGAAAGATAGAGAAAAAGCCAGTGTCTTAATGGGCATCCTTCTGTCCCTCTGGGGTGTTGATGAGAGGCAGACAACTGGAAATGGGGCAGGTGGGGGCCTAGGAAACTGGGACTGCAGGAGCCCCCGTGCTTCTTAGGGGTTACATCTCTCTATACACCAGAAAGGGCTAGGAAGAGGGGCAAACTTCCCTGGCTACAACCCCTGGGGACCCCTTGCCAGTGACCTGAGGTCCGCTTTTCCTAGAGCCCTCCACTTCTGCCTCAGCACCTCCTGCCCTACCCTTGCCCCCACGCCCACCCCTATCGGTCACTTACTTGCAGGAGAGCTGGTTGATGCCTTCGATGTAGTAGCAGACACCTCCATTGACACAGTAGGACTTGGCTGTCTCGTTGCACTTCCGGGCGTGACCCGACCAGGAGGATAGGGTGGTGCTCACTGAGGATATGAGAGACACGTGCCAGTGACCCATTGAGACCGTCTCTGGGCCCCTCCTTCATGTCTTATCTCAAAACTGGAAGATCAGAGATGGCAGGAATGACTGAGGAGAGATGGTCCAGGGGTCCCTTTGGTCACCAATGAGACAAACGTGAGGCCATCACGAATTCTGTCTGCCTAGTGCAATCTGAAACCTATGCTGTGGGCAAACCTGAAGGCCAGGAGAGGATGGCCTTTGGAGAGGATGGGAAGGAAGCAAAAATTATTTCCTTGGGCTGGGCGGGGAATTTAGCTCAGTGGTTCTGGCACCTGCATCGCAAGTACAAGGTCCAGAGTTCAATCCCTGGTAACCACATATCACAATGCAGGGCATGGTGACTCACACCCACCAGCAATTAGTTCCACATACCACAATGCTGGGCATGGCGGCTCATGCCTGTAGTCCCAGCACTCAGGAGCCAGAGGCAGGAGAATTGCTGTGAGTCTGAGGCTTGCCTGGGCTACATAGTGTGCTCAGGGCCAGCCTGAACTACAAAGCAAGACCCTGATTTAAAAAAAAAAAATTATTTCCTCTTTTGGAATAAAGGCTTGCTTCCTTTTCCTTGCTATCTCCCCAGACTCTACTGCAGTTGGATGAGGAGCTGCAGTCTAGTGGGAGGAAGTGCAGGTTGGAGTCACTCAGGTTCTCACAACAGACCAGGGGGTGGCTGGAAGGGAGCAGGGACGGGCACTTGGGTGCACTGGCACTTTGTACCATCTGGAGAGATGTGGAGAGTCCTTGCAGTCACTCTCTTCCCCCCTTTCTGCTATGGCAGGACTGGAATGCTACAAGGGCGCCTACGCTCTGTCTCCTGAAGCACCCAGGGTCTCCTCCCTGTTGCTCAATGCCAGGCAGCTCCCTCCTCCCCCAGTTCATCAGCTGCTGTTTTTGGTGGGAGCTTCCAGGCCTTGGCAGCCCAGGTGATAATTCACAGGCTTCAGGTTGTTGGGAAGAGACAGGTTGTATGTGGGGAGCAGCTGGGGTATGAAAACTAGACGACTGGAGCGGCCTGCACAGCTGATTGACCAGACTCCTTTGGAACATGAAAATAATGAGAGCTCTGCTTCCCCATCCCGAAAGCTGGTTTCAAGTAAAAATTCTTGCACCACATGTCCGTGTTCCTCTGTAAGATGATGCCCTCTGCTGTGTGTCAGATTGGGTTGCCAGAAACAGGTTCCTGCTTTCTCCTCAGCTTTCTAGGGCTCTGAAGGCCTCTCATTGCCACCAAGTGACCTCACGTGGCCCATCCCACGTTGGCCGGCCCTGTCTCCTCAGGGGAACTGAGTGCTTGTCGCTCCCTTTGTAATGAGGAGGAGGTGAGAGCAGGAGGAGCAGGGCAGGCACTTGGCGCCCTCAGTGTTTAGACATGTAGGGAGACAGATGGCGTGGGGGACTGGGAGTTTATACACAGCTCTGCCTCTGTATATGTCTGAGGAGCTCGCTGATAAAACCCAGCGGACAGGGCCCGCTCCCACCTTCCCTTGTGCATCATGCCTGCTGCTGAGCTGGCATCCTGGAGCCCCGCCCCTGCGGAGGTCTCCTCCAAGACTCAACCACAAACCCAGCTGGGACCCACATGCTGGCTGGGGAGAGGAAGCTTCGTGCTGATGTCTGCCCCACTTCTGGGTCAGTGAGACCCAGAAATGAAGAAAGGGACAGAGAAGAGAAACAACTGAGGTGACCGCGCCTGCAAGATGTAAGGTCCCATAGCAGCCGAGCGGGTCCTGGAGGTTGTCTTGCCCTTCAGTTGTGTTATGAAGGACACAGAGTGGTAGAGTGCCTGTCTGGAGTCACAGTGTGTGTTGTGACAAGGCTTCGGGGCTTCTGACATTTAGTTGTGCTTTCTTTTCAGCAACCCATTCCCTTGTGCAAGAACATGTCAACACCAAGGCCTGCCATGCACACATGAATAAATAACAATGTGGACCTCAGGCCTGGGGCCTCTGTGGGTGTTTTGTAAGCCACAGAAATCTTGACCCACACTTGCCAGGCCTACTGTGGCTCCTTCTGCGGCGATGGGTGGCAGAGACTGCCTGCTGTTGTGTCCTCACTTATCCTATCCAAGCTGAGTGAGCAGCAGACAAGAATGAGATACTGAACATTTGGGCTTGTCACCCAAGTCTACAGGAACTGAGGCCTAAGGAAGCAGAGAACAATGAAGGAAGATGGCGCCCTCCTATGGTAGTCGTCATGCACTGAGCCAGGGTTGCCAAAACTACATCATCAGGGGAGTGGGGCCAGGGCTCCAGAAATACAAAAAGGGGATGCAATGGGGGGGGGGGTTAGTCCCAGAAGATAGAGAAATAGTAATCACAGGCTTCCCCACTCAGAAAGACCATTCCTCTGTAATGGCAGGGGCTTCCCAAGGCACTATAGCCCAACTCTGCGGTTGGTGAAGCCACACTCCCTGGAGATTTGGACACTGCAGAGGTGTATACACCCTGTGGCCCTCTCACCCTGTTCTAGCACATGTGGGTCCATGCAACGGGTCTGTACTCCCTTGTTAGCAAACCTGCATTTCTTCACTATGTTGGCCTCTATCTGGAGAAGTGAAAGTGATACACAAATCTTAGATGAGAGTTGGACTGCTCCCTGGACACCTCCACCCACTTCAACTCAACATGTCCCCAACCAGGCTCCTAGTCATCTGTCCCCACCATCTTCTCTAGTGGTTGCTACTTCTACATCCTCAAGAGGTTCCATTTCCATTCCCTGCTTCTTCCCCTAGGCCAGGCCACCATTTATCTTTCTTCACTGGTCTTCCTGCCCTCACTTCCTGCTCACCTTTGTCTTGACCAGCTGCCACACTGGTCTTGAAACCATGTACACTGGCTCACTCCATTGCCTGATCGGGGCTTTCCAATGGCTTCCCTCTGTACTCTCAGCAAAGGCCCTGACTTCTGCTCAGGTGGAATCCGAGCCTCACCACTCCCTCGGGTCATCTCCTATCTCTCTCTTTTAGTATGTTCCTACCACACAGATCTCAGCCCAGCTTCTCTAATAAGACTCTTGCTCAGGATATCCCAAGTCTCAGTGTCCCTGAGCAGCCTTTCCCACTTCTCTAGCTCTTCATGATTCTTTCCCATTCTTCAGTTAGCTGCCTGTATGTCTCCTTGCAGCGTTCATTCTAACCGAATTACATGAGCCATTATTAGCTTGCAGAAGATCCCTTAGGGCAAGACCATGTCTGTCATAGATCACAGAAGCCCAGTGCCTAGGAGAATGCCCAGCATACAATAGGTACTTAGCAAATGTTTACTGAATGCATGAATAAGCAAATAAATATGATTCTTCAGAGGAAAGTGCCTTGTGCTGCCAACCTGGGGCTGATGATATCTTCTCGGGAGATTAAATCATTGTCTCCTATTAAATAAAAATATTTCTGGAAGATAATTAGGGAAATGAAGGAAAATAACAATGAAGATGTGATTCACACCCACTAAGAAGGCTACAGTAAAGAATGGATAATAATGAGTAAAGGTTAGGATGTAGACAGAGTAGAAGCCCTGAAACATTGCTGGTAGGAACGCAAAATGGATAGCTGATTTGGAGAATAGACTGATAGTTTCTAGAAAAAAAATTAAATCTAGAAGTATTATGTGCTCCAGAAATTCCACTCTCCATAATTTTCAGTCTCTCATGAGATTGAAAGACCTGTCTGCACACAACAAGCTGAATGTCCACAGCAGCCTTATTCACAATAGCCAAAACAGGAAAATAATCCAAACAACCCAACAATCCAAACTGGTGAGTGGGTAAATAAAATATTCACACAGTGGAATATTACTTAGCTATAAAAATAATGGCGTACTGATTCTTGTGACAGTATGGCTGAATCTTAAAACCATTATGTTAAACAGAATCCAGGTCATAAATGGCCACATGTTGCCCGAGTCTATTTATATAAAATGTCTATAATAGCTAAAAGGGTGGACCTTGAGACCATACTCTTAAGAGAAATAAATCAGACACACATGTTTAAATACTGCATTGTTTCCTGGTGTGAGAAATTGAAAGTGAAATAAGGACAGAAATGTATAATGGATGTTGGGGAATAGGAACAAAATGTTCAAATGGACAAGGGAACCAGGGCGGGAGTGGGTGAAAAAGAAGGGACAAGAAGAAAAGTGAAAATAGAAGAAAAAATGGCAACAAAGCTATTGTGCATAGGGAGGGAAGGGGGCTTGAGGGGGGACTGGGGTAAAGTTTATTAAAAATAAAGATTTTAACTGTCATCTGCACACACACACAAATGTCTATAATAAGCAAACCCGCAGGGACACAAAGAAGACTAGCGGTTGCCAGGAAGGGAGAAGGGAAGGGGGAGTGACTGCTGATCTGCATGGATTTCTTTTTAGGCTGATGAAATGGCCTGGAATTAGTGGTGGTGGTTATTTAACTTGGTAACTATACTAAAAACGACTGGATTGTATATTTTAAAAGGGTGCATTTTATGGTATGAAAATTAACTTCAAAATTTAATTTAAAAAATGCCAGGAGGAGTAAACCCAGGATGTCATTATCAGCCGTAGTGTCTTGGTGTGAGTGGACTGATTAGGGACCTTGAAGAGTAAGAGAGGACCAGGATGGGAGCTTAGAACTGAGATTGCAGAGCTGTCTCCTGCTGAAAGCTGTAGCTGCTTTCCCCCTTGTTCCTGCTGAAAACTTCTGCTTTTCTTTTGAGATCACAACCCACCATCTCTTGATCCATCAACACTTCCTTCCTTTTTTTTTTTTTTTTTTGAGAAAGGGTCTCACTTTGTACTCTAGGCTGACTTTGAACTCACTATTGTAGCCCAGGCTGGCCTCCAGCTTGCTGTGAGCCTCCTGCCTCAGCCACCCAAGTCCTGGGATTGTGGGTGTGCACCAGGACACCTGCCTATCAGTCCCTTGTGGCGGCCCCTTCCCTTTGGTGTAGTCATCTGTCTTGCCTCTTTAGCTGTTGGGAAAGACACAGCTGGCTTTAGCTTTCTGCCTAGGGCTCTGAGCAGAGTCATGCTGAATGTGTGAGTGTGAATGTGTTCAAACAACTAGCCTTTTAAAGCTCCCAGCTAGGCGGCGGGCTCAGAGGTCTCTCAGGAGCTTGCACAGTCTTGTGATAGCTCAGGTCAAACCTATCCACTCTCTGGGCAGGCCTGATAACCTGGCCCTGGCAAGTCACCTCGAGGCATTCCCGTTCCCCTTCACTTGGGACTGGGTGGCTCAGAACTCTGTTGGACCGACCTGACCGTGTGTTATAGCTTTAAAAGCTCTACAAACTTTCTGTGGACTCGTCCTCCTCCAGCGGGCTCAGGGAGGCAGTAAGCCTCCTGGGGGCTTGCAGATGTGTGACTGCAAGGAGGCCGGCTCTGATTTGAGGAAGGAGGATCTGCCTGAAAGGGGAGCAGCCCTTCAAGAGCAGGAATGATGCCCCTAAGCAGGCTGTGGCTCCTTAATGCCCCACCCAGTAGCCTTGGTTTCCCTGGGGCCTGGGAGGGCCATGCCAACCCACCTTGGGATGAGTCAGAGGGGGCAGGAACAGTTGCCCGCTGCCTGATTTCCACCCCCTCCTCAGGGTGTGGTTGCTTTAGGTCCTCTGGGTTCTGTGGGTAAACAAGGAGCCCACGTACCTTTTCGTGGGAAAATGTCCAGGTCCCCTGCAGTGGCCAGTTCACCTCCCCACATCAAGGTGGGAGGTACAGAGTAGCAGAGGAGGCATATATTTCGTGTGTGCTTGTGGATGTGTGTGCTTGTAGGTGTGCAGGATGTCACCCTCAATGTCAAACACAAAATTTTAGAATTTTAGAGGAAAGAGGCTTAAAGATGAACTGCATAAGGCGAACACTGAGGATTACAGAGGTGCGGTCATCTGCTCACGGCCCCTTGACGAAGAGCTGGGATGAGACCAGATCTCTGAACTCTTGCCACTTTCCTGCTTTGTGCTTTCCTGCAGGGCGACGGGCACAAATGGCAAGGAGCCCTGCGGGCAGCTGAGATTCTACATCTGCCCCTAGTGCCCAGACCAAAGGGCCCACTGTCTGGTTTCCAAACAGATAAGAACATGGCCAGCTGCAAAGTGAAGGAGCTGGTCATGGGGTGGGACTGCAGCCCATATGAGGCCTCACAAGCTCCCCGGCTTTGGCCCCAGGCTCTGAACAGCAGAGCGGGCATGGCTGTGGGTTTCTGCATAGCAGCCCCCTCTCCCTCTTTCTCTGGAAATAGCGGTTCTCAGGGAATGATTTTCCACACAGTTCTGGCAGCCTCTTTGTCCAAGGCACTCTGCCTCTCCGTGGCCCCTCTTCGTATACCCACAGGCTTGGCATCACCATCCTGAGCACAGAGACAGGGACAAGTGGGCAAGTGGCCTTCACAGAGCAGATCAGAATCCCTGTGACTGTCTGTGTGGACGCAGAGAAACTGGTGGGCTCCTTCTCCTACTCCATGTTCCCAGAAAGAGAGAAGCTACTTCATAGTAAGAAAGAATGAGGCCAGCACACGGCAGGGGAAAGTGCTGAGCCAACCCCTCTGTTCTTTGACTCTCTTTTCTTTGGGGCCAGTGTGACCTCCAGATTTCCCAGTTTTATAAGCTAGTAAATTCATAAAGGTAGGTTTAAGATAGGTTCTTATTGGTTCTAACCAAGAAATTCTTTTTTTTTTTTAGGTTTTTTTTTTTGAGACGGTTCAGGCTGGCCCTGAGCTCAGCCTCAAACTCACATCACAGCAATCCTCCTGCCTCTGCCTCCCGAGTGCTGGGATTACAGGCGTGAGCCACCATGCCCGGCACTGTGGTATGTTGTACTGATTGCTGCTGGGTGTGGGTCTCCACATCCAGTACTGTATGTGGTTACGGGGGATCGAACCCAGGTCCTTGCGCTTGCAAGACAGGTGCTGGAAACGCTGAGCAAAATCCTTGGCCCAAGAAATTCTTAACTTAAAATTAGGAAACCCTAAATCTAAGGTGGATCTGAGAATGTCTGCCTACTATGATGAGTAGGCACAGCTCACTTTCCCAGACCTAGGACAGTTGAAAAAAGTGGGGATTCAGGTACCCCCATTGCTACCATGCTTAGGCTAGGACATGGAGGAGAGAGCAAAGGCTTTGGAGCAGGTTATAAGTTCTTTAATATAACTTTACCAGTACCTACTGTAAGTCAGAATGGTAACCAATTTAGATATATGCCATGGAGCATGAAGGGTAAGTTTGCCAATGATTTTTATATTGAATATCTCTATCGTCAACTAGCTGACTTTAGGCAGCATATAACTCTCTGAGTTACCCATAACATATAAGATATATCCTGGGCCTGAATAAGTTCATGCAATAATCAAAGCCTGGTTCAATACAGAGCACCTATGATGGAAACTGGCAGGAGAGAGGCATCAGCCTTGGTCTCTCCACTTTTGTGGCTCTTTCCTACCACAGAGGAAGTTCAGTAACAATGTGAGATTTGGGAATAATCATGAGACGACGCCAGGTAAGTTGGGTCAAGAAGTGTCCCAAGGGGCCGGGGATTTAGCTCAGTGGTTCCGGCGCCTGTCTTGCAAGCGCAAGGACCTGGGTTTGATCCCCGGTAACCACATACCATACTGGGCATGGAGACTCATGCCCAGATGGGACATAAGGGGAGTGACTGTGGTTTGGGCCAGAGGAGTGATATGAAGTCCTGTTCTGTGACTCCACCAGGTGGGGATATGTTTGGACGGGTTGGCTTTACCAGGCTGGTGCGCTGAAGCTGGTGAGTTGGGAGAAACCTGAGCAGGACTGCTGTCCGGGTGGGTTGGGACGGAAGGGGGAGGAGTGAGAGGATCCAGAAAGGAGACTGTTCAGGGCACGAGCACTCGGTGGCAAGGGAGAACAAGGAGCCCAAGAAGCTGAGAGAACAGGGGTACCCCTCACTGGTACAGGACACGGGTTTGAGCTAGCTTTTCTTCCAAAGATTGCAGCGAGGAAATGTTCAAGTTATCTTTTAGAAAATGCTGGTTTTGCAGACTATTGAAGGCTGTCTGATGGAAATACATGTGGGTGATCATAGACACAGTGTTAGATTTTGTGACAGGGGCAGGGCTGGACGTGAACCCTGACAGACTGCTGACTAAGTGGTGTGCTCGGTCTGGTGCTGGGAAGAGGACAGGAGGACAGGCACTGCCTGAGGACTGACAGCTCTGGCAGACGGGAGAGGTGACTTTTCTGTCAAGGGAAGGACTATGCCTGAGAGAAGAGCCCAGCAGGAAGGCTGCCTCTCCTCTAAAGCTGGAGCCACCACTGTAGACAAAAGAAGAGGAGGGTTGCTGTGAGGTCTCCATCTTTTCAGGTCTTCAAGGAGACAGCATGGCCTGTGGGGAGGATCTGCCATTCCCGAACAGAGGCTGCTCCAAGGGGACTCAGGTGGCCAAGTCTCCAGTCCCATGGCCCGGGGAGAAGACTGGCTCCTCAGATGCACACATGAGCAGCCGCCAAGAGGCAGTGGCTCACACCGCCCTGGGCCTGCCTCTCCCCCAGCCCCGCTCCTGGCAGCCCAACCTCCCATAATTGCCTTCTAAAAATATCCTCCCTCCACCCCCACCTCTTGATTTCAAAATATTTAGTTTTCAGGGTATTTAAAATGAGAGCTGGCGGCTCTTCCAGGCCCAGATAACAAAGCTAAACATTTATGCTTGGACTGCATTTCTCTGAATTGACTGAGATCTCGGGCTTGATATGGCAGCAGCAGGAGGGAGGGAGTTGAGTGCAAGACAGATCATGTGTGGGCCTCCCCAGGGATGGGGGCGACTGGCCCCACCTGCCAAACCCCTCCAAGACCCTTCCCCACCTTGAGGGCCACCTACCGCTGTTGACGTGGAGCCGGCCGCGGACAGTGTCCTTCCCCAGGATGTTTTCAGCCTCACAGACGTATTCCCCAGCGTCTTCCACCTTCACTTTGTTGAACTGAAGTCGGGAGTTCTTTCTGGTTAGAGAGGGGGAGAGAGGTACAGGCATAAGCTATGGCCACTGTGACTCCTCCACAGTCACCTAGTGCTCACTTTTCCCCACATTACTGTCATGGCTGTGCACGTTGGGTGGAAAGTAGGCCATTCAGATCTGCCTTTTCCGGGGTCCAGGAGAAATGTGGAGCCCCAGAGTTAGAGGGAGAAGTGAGCCCTCAGGACAACACAAGGTGAAGCTAGTAGCTATACATTTCTATTCATCTGTGAATTCTTGTATTAGTTCTTGGGGCTAGGCCTTCTTTATATTGCTTGTCTTGGAGGATAAAAACCAAGTCCCTTAGGAATTCATTTGGCCATGTACCTCATTTTCATGGTTTTAGCCTTTTTTAGAAGTGGAAGCTTGTCATTAGATATGTAGGCCTGTTCCCGTCACTATGGTTTGACTGTGTCCCCAAATATCATTGATCCTCCATGCAGTGGCGTTAGGAGGTGGGGCCTAATGGGAGGTGTTATGTTGCAAGGGCTCTACACTCAAGAATGGATGAATGGGTTTGCTGTAAGAGTGAGCTTGGCTCCACCTTTCATTGTCTTTCATCATGTGACGACTTCTCTCATGCTAGGGTTCCCTCATCGGACACTTGCCCTTGAGTGTGAACTTCATAGCCTCTGAAATTGTGAGCCTAGTGCACTTCCCATGTTTGCAGTTGCCTGGTCTGTGGTATCCTGTTGCAGCAGCAGAATGGACTCGGATACTCAGGTACATGGGAGGATCATAGTTCTGACAGGTTTGGGTGGCAACTTGGCCTGGATCCCAGATCCAGTCTGTTGCTCTCCTCTTTCTTCTGTCAGACTTGTCACTAAAGGGAGCACCGTGTGGCCTTCTGTGTGCTGAGAGCTTGCATACCTCATGGAAGAAAAAGATCCTGGACTTGGTCCCCAGGGCCAGTCTGGGTACACTTTTCTTTTTTAAGAGATAGAAAGCTGAGTACTAGAGGGTTTCCTGACTCGCCCAAAGACACTTAGCAAGGTAATGGCAAGGTCTGGGAGTTACAGTTGGTGAGGACATGAGCTCTTGCTGGGCATCTGAGACTGGCTTGCTCCCTCTTCATCCAGTCCCTGCATGCTGAGGACTGCGAACCAGGCCCTGCAGGCACTAGAAGTGCATGGCATCCAGGGCTGCTCCTCTACTTCCTTCTGAAGTGTTGGTCCAAACTTTCCTTTATTCTAAGAGCTTCCCTGCACTTCCCTGAGGGTACATGGGCTCATACCCCTCCTGCTCCAGTGCCCTCTAGAGGCCACCGAGAACACATAGCTTCAGTCTGGCCCCCAAGGTTAAGCAAAAAGTAGCACGAATGTGTCTTTACATGGTGGAAATCCTTGCCATTTATTTTTTACTGGTCCTGGGGCTTGAAGCCAGGGCCTTGAGTGTGTTAGCTGCGTGCTGCCATTGAGCCACCTCCTCCGCCCTCACCTCCTCATTAGGGATGGATCGAAAAACCAGGCTCTCTGAATGTTCGTGGTGGGTCAGAGGGTTGAACATAGGAGAGGGCATAGCAGGGATGTCACTGCCCTGAGCCCAGGGGTGAAAAATACAGCCATGATACTGTTGGGTAAGGAGGACAGGGGAGGTGGGCAGAGAGGCTGGGCCAAGGCTGAGGAGATGCAAATAGGTCCACAATCCCTGCGTTGGGCTGTGCCTCTGGGCTTTTCCCCCTGGGATTGGATGCTTCTCCGACATCCTCCAAATAAAGGTGCATCAGCATTCTCAGCAGGCCCCACTTGTGATTTCCTTCTAAGGGCGGCAGCAGCTTGACTGTCACCTGCCCATCCTAGCTTAAGCTGGTTTGGTCTCTTGGCCTGGTGCCTGCCCACTACCCTCTTCTATCCATTAAAGTTTGGTGCCTCATTAAGTGGAGCCCTGGAGACCCCTCTGACTAAGACAGCATCTCCTTCCCTGCTGCAGCCTAATTAGATGCTGAAAAGCCCAGCTTCCCCAGGACAAAGCTTCTCCCACTTCCCTGCACGCTGGATGAGCAGGGAAGGGGATCATGTGAGAGTCACAGGGTTGATGTCTAGGGAACTCAGAGCCAGACCCTCCCCCTCCATGTCACCCACAGCTGCATCCTCGGGAGCTTCTGGACAAGGTGGTGGGGGCTCACGGAGTATTTGCAAGGAGAAGATGGACTTTGAGGAAGGGCTCCCTTGTGAAGTATTGCATGAACGTGTGCCAAGGAAGTGGGGGCTCCATGAAAGCCCTCCCTATGGAGGAGTAAGGAGGGAGCCACAGGGACCCCACGTTTGCTAGTTGTGGGTGGCTTGCTTTCTTCATGGATCTCAGGGATGTGGGATTCAGAGAAGAGGCTCAGGGCAGAGTGAGGAGGGGGCTCCGTGAGCCTCTCATAGCACGGTTGTTGGGCCCACTGAGTTCTCTCCTCACTCTTGGCACCAGCTGGAATCCCCAAGGATTGGGCTCTCTCCCACCTTCCTGGCAGGCAGTATGCCGTGAGTGTGCTGACCCAGGTCTACCCCTGCACAGGGTGCCATCCTCGCGCTTCCCAGCCAGTTCTCTGCTGGCAGGGACAGATCTTGGTGGCCTCACATTTTTCTCTCCACCTCTCTCCCCTGCCTGCAGGGCGAGTTCCAGCCTGCCCCTCATAAATAAGGGCACATACAGTTCTGCAGGGGAGGGCCCTATGCCCAGGGGTTGGGGGGAAGTTTTCTCCTGGCACTGAAAGGCCTGGTGAGACTCCACATTTGGTGTGCATAGAGACAGATGGCAGCAGCTGGGAAGAGGGTCTCTGCAGGCCAGCAGAGATGCCAAGACCAAGAGCAGACTGAAGGGCGGAACACGAGGAAGGCTGTGGAGACAGCTGCAGGGCAGGCAGGAAGGACAGAGAAGTTTTCCAGGAAGGAGTCTCCTACCCCTGCCCCTAGCCTATGCCAGGTGAGAGGTGCAGAGTGTGTATCTGTGGAGGAGCAGTGTATAAGGTGGCAGCTTTGCAAAGTCACTCCCAGGAGACCTTGGTGACTGAAAATCAGGAGTTCCCCATTGTGGCTCAGGCCTTGCCGCGGGACAGCCAGTGCACAACACATAGGAAGAGCCTTAACACGTAGGGGCCAGGGGTACACTTCAGATACAGGTCTGGCATATGAAAAGGTCTTGGCCAAGCCCTGGGCCTGGACAAGGTCATCCATTTGTCAGATGAAACTGAGGCTTAATCAGGAGGTGGTTTGTTCAGAAGTCTAGGCAGTCCCAAGGCCATTGTGCCCATCTGGAGGGACCTCGCAATCAGGGGGCCAGTCCCCTGAGAATTTCCTCTGTCTAACCCTCGCTGGGCCTACAGGGGAGAAGAGAGTGTAAGGAAGTGCTAGCCTCTGAGGCTCTTCTGTTAGAAGGAGTAAGGTCCCTCAACAATTCAGTGAAGCCATATCTAAGGCACCATGTGAGGAGATTAGGGCTTCCTGGAGCGCTTGGGCAGGCATCCCCAAGACAGACTTTTTTTTTTTTTGGTTTTTTTGAGACAGGGTCTCACTTTGTAGTTCAGGCTGGCCCTGAGCTCAGCCTCAAACTCACATCACAGCAATCCTCCTGCCTCTGCCTCCTGAGTGCTAGGATTACAGGCGTGAGCCACCACGCCCAGCACTGTGGTATGTGGTATTGGTTGCTGCTGGGCGTGAGTCTCCACACCCAGTATGGTATGTGGCTACCAGGGATCGAACCCGGGTCCTGCGCTTGCAAGACAGGCGCTGGAACCACTGAGCCAAATCCCTGGCCCCCAAGACAGGCATTTAAGGTGGACCTCAGAGAACTTTGCCAGAGACAGGGAGGACAAGCGGCAAGTACAGGGAACACCTGGGCCAAGTGCAGAGCCATGAAAGCAAAGATCCTGCTGGGTGTGCAGCCAGGTTGAGGAACAGCAGGGCAGAGTCAGAAGAACCCCAAGATTGTGCCCAGCATGATGCAGTCTCTCCAGACCTGCCAGGTAATGACACTGCCTATGTGTCCTTGTTAGAAAGACCAAGCACTGCAGGTGCTCACAGAGCTCAGTGATTCTGGCAGTCTTTGGACCTCAAGAATTACAAGCAGAATGGATGCATAAGGCACTTTTTTTCTGGACCTGAAGAAAGGGTCAAGAATTCTATACTGAGGCCAGAGCGTCACGAGGGCGGGAGGCACACCTGCTTTGTTCCTGATGTTTCCCCAGCCGCGGGCCTGGCACATGGCTGATAGTGAGTAATATATAACAGATACAGCATGAACAGTCAGAAATGTGGACAGTGGTCAGGGGTGGGGCAGTGGAGGGAAGGGCCAGAGGCAGAGAGGCCAACTGAGCAACATGCAGGGCCGGAGAAAGAACTGCCTCAGTGAGGCCTGAGCTATGATGGCGAGGGGGCAGGAGCTGGGCAGCAGGAGGCTGGACTGGATAGGTGAGGGGGGTACAGGAGGACTAACCAGGGCAGGCAGAGAAGCTGGCAGGAGTGTTCTGAGTCAGAAATGCCTGTAGGGTCGAGGGTGGTGACTGGCAAGAAAGCCTTCAAGCCTGGAGATGGAGCTTCTTGTCTCAGATATTTACAGGCGCAGCTGGAGAGGGAGGAAGGCAGGAAGCCCAAAGCAGCAAAAGGCCGGCACCAAAGGTGTCTGAGAAAGTCGGACCCAAGAGGACTGGGCCAAGTCCTCAAAGGTAAGGGAACAGTGGGTTTCATGCCAACCACACTTAGAGGCCTGGAGACCCAGCGGCACAGAGTCCAGGGGGTGCTGGAGTTCTTCACAGGTACAGCCGTGGCAAAGCTGGGGATGTTCTGAAAAGGCAGATGTGAGCGAGGAGGTGTGGGTGGAAGGCTGGGGAGTGTTAAGAAAGCGAGCAAAAGACAAGCTCCCGCAGGGCAAGGTAGGGAAGGCAGGAGATGGGGCAACTGCTGGGGGCGGACTAGGAAACAGCAGCCTGGAGGCCTAGCACTTCTGGAGGGAGTGACAGGAGTGAGAGCACTGGGAGGGACAAGGGCTGAAGTCACCTGAAGAAAGAGGGCGTTGGTGGTGCCAGGGCTCTAGGTGTGTACGTGCATCAATTTGTGCACATGTGGTGGAGTGCTGGGGGGGACGGGCGTGGACAGATGGGGTCATTCTCAGGAGTGACATGGACGGCAAGGGTGAACACTCTCTCCTAACTTTCTGGTTTCAATGAGGCATGGAGCGGCCATCTAGACAGACAATGCAGGGATGGGAGGGGAGGCAGCCTCCTCCCAGGTCCAGCTCCAAGAAGCCTGTCTGCCCCTCTCTGTGGCTGGAGCCCAGTCTTCCCACAGTGGCAGGAAGGGGCAGAGTAGCTGGGTGGGTGCCCTGCCCTTCTTTCCAACATGGTAGAACTAGGGACACACAGGAATATCCCCCACCTCCGCTTGTCATTAGCCACTAAGAATTTTTTCTTTCCTTTCCTCTTCTCTTCTATGGTACTGAAGATTGAATTCAGGCTCTTTACATTGACTGTATCTTCAGCCTTTAAATTAAAAAAAATTTTTTTTCCGATACAATCTCATTGAAATCGTTAAGTTCCCTGGGTTAAGCTCCACCTTTAAGTCCTCTCCCCTCAGCTTTTCTGAGTGCTGTCATCACAGCTTTGCACCACTTGACCTGCCACTAGCATTTTCTTAGGACATGGCTTTCATGTAGCCACAAACCTTTGATCTAAACCAAACCTTTCTTAAAATTACTTTCTGTCTCTGTCTGAGCCACTTTCTGAGGTGAACAGTTCTGTCTTTGTCCTCACTCTTGGAAAGACAGCCCCAGATACTGGGAGGGGGGGGGGTCAGAAGATGTTCCTTGATTCCACATTCTCTTTTGTGGGTTCCTGACACAGGAACCAGAGGCAGGGTGTGTGCAGCAGGCCACACAGCAAACGAGGACCAGCTGGAGATGGGTTTTGCTTTTCACTGCTTTCTGCTACAGGCAGGCTGGACATTCTCTAACAACATCTTCACTGGCATCTTGTGGGGTGGGGATGAGGAGAAAGATGACAATCTGGAAGGGAGTGGCTACAAGGTACTCTGGGCTAGAAAAGACGGGGGTGTTCCTCAGTCACAGAGGGACATCCACCTAGTCCCCAGGTGTGACACATCATGCTCAGACAGAATATCTGTTTAGCCAGCAGTAAGAGATGGGAGCTACCCTTGAACTTCAATATTCCCTGGTGATCCCTGTCCTCCCAATTCAAGATGGATTTGAGGCCACCTTCCATAGTATGGAGACTCAGGAAGCTTCTGACTCATCCTCTAGGGCGCTGAGTCAAGGTCAAGACAGTGTTCATGCCAGGGACAGGCTGGAGTTACAGTTCCTTACTGGCAGGCAAAACCCTCTTCCTCTTAAGACACTCTCTTTAAGTGGCAACTTGCTAAGCTGAGAAACCATCCCTTGATCCTGTGTGACTTCCTTGCTTTCTGCTGGGTCTTTCACCAACTGTTTCCAGATCCAGGGGCTTTGAGACACTGAGCTTGGCCTTTGGCAAAGCAGCTTTAGGGACAGGCAAGAACTTCCACTGGTAAAGTTGATCTTGATAACCAAGGTACCTCCGATAGCCTGGAGACGTTAACTGCTTAATTCTTTCTTTCTGGTACCAGGGACAGAACTCGGTTCCTTGCACTTTGAAGGCAGGCGCTACAGCTCAATCTCCAGCCCTAAACTGCTTAATTCTTGTCTTCAGTCTGCCATTCAAGAGGCGTGAGGCAGGGGCTATGAGGGTGCAGACAGCAGGGCTGGGGCTCCGTCCACATTGGCTCTAGACTCACCCTAAGCTCTGCCAGCTCAGCCCCTGCTTCTCAACGGGCGGGCACCGTGGGGTGGAGGCTGGTTGGAGGCTGCTCACCTGCTGTTGCCGTACTTGATGCGAATGTCGCGGCTGCGGTTGAGCTCCTTGCCGTCCTTGAACCAGCGGTAGGAAGGCTGGGGGTTCCCGGCTGCTGCCTCGCACTTCAGTGACTGCTTCTCCCCCACCTGTCCTGTCTGGCTTTTCATCTTCTTCAGCTTGGGCCTGGTGGCTGTGGAGAATAAGGCAAACAGGTGAGCGTGGTGGTGGTGAGGGCAGGGCCAAGCATGAATACAGAGAGGCTGGCACTGGAGAGGGAAGGCGAGGCCAGAAGCCACGCCCTCTGCTACCATTTCTTACTTCAACTTAACTAACACTTATGGAACCTGCAGCATGAGGCACATACTACTGTGGTGTGTCCTTGTGCCTAGAGTGTATTGAGGGTTTTGTGTCAGCTTATAAAGCCTTCACGATAACTCCATGAGTCCCTGTTTAAAGGTAGAGAAACTAAGGTTCAGAAGACTTCCCTAAGAGCGGGTAATGGAAGTGGGGTTCAAACTTGGATCGTGACCCTAGTGCTCAGGATCTAATTCCTGTCCCAAACCCCCAAGTAGGTAGCAGACCCAGAAGACATGACAGACCAAGATGACACGCATGGCTGGCATTCTTAGAGTCCAGCCTGGTAGGGGAGCTGCTGCCTGGCACTGCTGTCACAGCACAGCTCCAGGAAACCTGGGGACAGTGGAACCCAGAGGAGGCTTCCTGGCCCTGGGGATCGGGCTCACTTAGCTAAAAGCTAACGGATGGGTCTAGAAGAGGAGGGGGGAGCGAGACAGGCAGAGACAGCACTGTGCTTTAGGGGTCATGTGTGATCGGGGCTGGGCTGACGTGTGAGGTGGTGTGGCTGTGAGGGGCGACAAGGCCTGAGCTGTGCTTCTGGATGAAAGCCCGGTTAAAAAAAAAAAAAAGGAAAAAGTCCCCTGATCTCAGGAATGTGGAGGTAAACCAGTGAGTTACCATGTACATAATGATTTCCAGCGTTACAGTCCTTACATTCGGGTCGAGGGGATATGGGTACGCGGGACACACTGCCCTTTCATGCTCACCTCATTTGGTCCCTGAGCTCTTTGAAACAAGCATCACACTGACATTGATGGTGAGGATGAGACTCGGAGATTCAGAAACTTAGAAGCCACAGACAGCGGATGAGCTGGGAGCAAAGCCCAGAGGCTCGGATCTGCAGTTTCAGCCTTGTCTCTTTTGAGAGCTGGAGACCCTGATTCAGCTCTTTCCCATAGCAGAAGGGAGGGCTGCTGGGGGCTGACTGGCCTGTCTAGGACACTGATCCTGGGTGGGGTAGCTCAGAGCTCTGACAGCCGCCAGAGCCTGCTCTGGAGAGGGTCTGGCTAGAGATAAGGGTCTCCCACTTGGACTCAGTCCTGACTCACAGCTTGTCAGGAGTCGGTGAGTGTGAGGTGCAGGGAAAAGAAGGAGACAGGGTGAAACCCTCGAAGAATATGTCACAAGAGCTTAAGGAGTGATTTTTGTGAAATAATTTTTTTCTTTTTAGAAAATTAAAAAAATATAGATGAGTGAAAAGAAGTAAATAAAACCATCTATTATCTGAGTACTCAGAAATATTACCCCTCATCCACCATTTTTAAACCAAATGGGATCAATGCCAGTAGTTTACTTTTTTAATTTAATGAAGCAACCCACTTTTACTTTCATGGTAAATATTAATAGCATTTTCTAAACTGAATTTTATTAGACACAAGTATCTGAAGAGGAGAAATTGGTATTACTTGAGAAAAAGTTTCCATTGGGAAAGAAATTGGTTTGGGAAATACACAGGTATGCACAGTATCTTCATTAACTTTAGTATGATTCTTTACATAACAAAACAGTGGGATATACTCCATAATATAACTGATAGGTGTATATATTTATAGATATATGCTTTGGGGTTTTGGTGGTACTGAGGACTGAACCTAAGGCCTTCACACTGAGCTATATTTCCACCCATTTTTTTCTTCCTTTCTTTTAAATTTTGAGACAGGCTCCTGCTAAGTTACTAAACTTCCCATTGTGAGCTCAAACTTGTGATCCTCCTGCCGCACTCAGCCTCTCAGAAGTCTGGACTTACATGCATACGCTACTACACCTGGCTTATACACACAGATTTTAATAGATAATATATTTATATGATTCAACATTTAAGAAGTGAGGAAGGTTACATGAGTATATAAAACAAACAAATCTCTCTAATTTGGGGGGGTAGTGCTGGGGATGGAACCCAGGGTCTTGAGCATGCTAGGCAAATGCTTCATCACTGAATTCAGCGCTCCCTCTCACTGCAGGTCCCCTGCCACCTGTCACAAATGTCCCCAGACCTTCTTGCAGTGCTTGTCTGTGAACACAAGGTGTCCACTGCTGGGAGAGCAGTGACCATCAGTGTTCGAATCCAAGCTTTGGTTGTTGTCTTTGTGTCCTCACGGCACTGACTTAACTCTTTTGTACTTTGGTCCCTCACCTGTCAGACATAGGTGGTAAGTAGTAGGTCCTGATGATGGCTGTGGGGATTATATGAGATCACACGTGTAGAGCCTGGCACGCAAACAGCATCTAACAAAGGTTAGCTGCTCTTACCATTATTATTATCCACAATCCTCTCCCATGACATTCTTCCTCAAAGTGGAGTTGCTGCATCAAAGGGTAAGCAAACTTTCTCAGCTTTGGCTGTAGCCAAATTGCCCTCTGGATAGGTTGTACTAATTTGCACCCCCTTGTGAATGATAGTGCCTGTTTTGTCCACAGCCTCACCCTCATGAGGCCCTTATCATGTCTCTAATCTCTGCCAATTAGCTAGGCAAAAGATAACACCTCTCTGTTGTTGTAATTTGCATTTATTTGATTACTGATGAGGCTGAACATTTTTCCTTAGTGTATGGGCCCATTGTATTTCTTCTTTTGGAACTGCCTGTTCATGTCTGTTTTTCTACTGAGTGCTCATCTTTCTTATTGGTTTGTAAGAGCTATTTAGAAATATTAAGGCTATCAACCTTTCATTACAATGTTTCTTCCTCAGTTACCTGATTCTCACAGAAACGCTGTTTCTTCCTCTCTCTTCTCATGCAAAGGTTTTATGTGCATCAACCTACTATTTGTTAGACCTCCAGTAGTGTCATTATTCTAAGCATGATTAGATTCCTGCCTCAGCCTGCTTCCTTGACCCACACTCCAGCCTCTTGTATCTGTGCTGGAACCCTCAAGTCATACCGTCACCATAGTTCTTAATCTTAGATGCTAATGAGAATTACATGGAAGTTTTAACATTCTGGTGATGCCAGGAGAATGGGCTAGGCATTCTGAAGCCAAATCCATGACAGTGGCCCTGTGCTGTGGCCTAAGTCTCCCCAGGTATCTTTCTCCAGGAAAGTGAACATATCGAAAGTGTACAGCTAGTGACAGATGCAGGTGCAGGTGCAGGTGCAGCTGGCTCTGCTGGTTGATCTAACCACTTGGGCTAGTGGTGACCTCCAGTGAGTGCCCGTCTCCTTCTCGTGAACTGGGGACCCAGAGAGCGCTTCTTGGGTTCTGAAGTATCCCTATCCTCCAGTGGAATATGTCAAACTTTCCCACAGTTCTAACACAACAGACAGACCCCTCCCACCACCACTGTGCCACCTTGCTCCCAGAGGAGGATTGGAGGTAATGTCTGTTGGGAAAAATCTGGACTCACTCTGCCACAAAGACTCAGGTCAGCTGACCTGAGTTGGGTGCAAGACCATGCACTGTGCAGTCGATGGCCCCTGCTTAACAGGTGGGGGTGAGCTGGGGACGTAGCACATAGAGACAGACTGCAGAGCTGACCCTCATTCTGGGGCCCAAGAAACTGGGACTCCAAAGTCATTTCCTGTCCCCAGGGTGAGCATAGGATTGCATTTCAGATTCCATGCAGTCCACTCCATTAAGCAAGGATTCTGTGTGACTCTATAGCCACTTCTCATGGTCCACTCACTTGAGAAAAACTTGTTAGGTCACTTGTTTTCATTCATTCATTCATTCAAATTCTTTTTCAAAAAACTGTTTGTTTTATTATAATTAGTACATTTATCCTTTGTTTTCTTTCTTTTTTAAAAAAGTTTTTTGAGCCAGGGTCTCGCTTTGTAGTTCAGGCTGGCCTTGAACTCACGGCAATCCTCCTGCCTCTGCCTCCAGAGTGCTCCGATTATAGGCATGAGTCACCACATCTGGCCATTTACTTCTTTTTCAATAATGGGTCCTAGCTTGGTGAGTTATGGGCCTAAAAGATGCCTACATTCTGGAAGACAGGGAAAGATGGAGGTGGTTTGAGGAGAGCTTGCAGAAGTGGGCAGAGCCCACGTGACATAGGGCTGTGTGAACCAGAATAAGAAGTCAGATTTTCTCTTCTTCTTCTTTCTTCTCCTCCTCCTCCTTTTTCTTCTTTTTTAAAAAAAGCCCTTTTTATGGGCTGGGGATTTAGCTCGGCGCCTGTCTTGCAAGTACAAGGGCCCGGGGTCGATCTCCCGGTAACCACATACAATTCTGGGCATGGAGACTCACGCCCCACAGCAACCAGTACCACATACCACAGTGCCGGGCGTGGTGGTTTACACCTGTAATCCCAGCACTGGGGAGGCAGAGGCAGGAGGATTGCTGTGATGTGAGTTCGAGGTTGAGCTCAGGGCCAGCCTGAACTACAAAGCGAGAGACCCTATCTCCAAAAACAAACAAACATACCAACAAACCTTTTTATTTGCCTACTAGAAAATTTTAAGTTACATCATGTGTATGGTATTTTATTTATATTGGACTATGCTGGTCTAAAGAATGACCAAATAAAGATAAATGTGCCCTATTCTTTACAAATCATGCCACATTCTTTAGACAGAGTGTTATAGCTTTCAAAGGCTCCTCATAAGGATCATCTGAAAGCCAGGGCTAGTCAAATTTTGTAGGCTGCACTTTTTCATCAGGGAAGTTCCTTGGCGGGAGGCAGCAGCAGCAGCAGCACAGGTGGCAGGAAAGAGAAGACTATATACCAGATGGCCCTTGGAACAATGCCCAGGGGACCCCTGCACCTTCTCTCCTGAGTCTGGAGCCCTGTCAGGCATTCTGTGGCAAGGACTGGTGTGACATGAGAAGATGGGCTTGGATTTGTTCTGTAGGTATGACAGGAACGCTTTCGAGGCTTTCAAATTGGGCAATGACCTGAGCGTACTGCCTGCAATTTATGCTCTTTCTAAACCTGAGCCACCATTTCTTCTTTCTCTGTGGCTTCCGGTTATTAGATCTAGTACTCCTGGGGTCACCTGGTACTCCTGGGGTCACCTGGGATAAGGCTCAGAACAGAACCTGGTCACTTGGAGACAGCTCTTATGGGCCTCAAACATGACTGGGTTAGCTCTAGCCCCTATCTCTGTGTGTGTCCCTATCCAGTGTTGTTTGTGCCTCTTTTATAGTCTGGGTCCAGAATGCTCATATTAGTGTGGGAACATGGAGATATCATACTGGGTACTAAGAATTTTTTTTTTTTTTTTGAGACAGGGTCTCGCTTTGTAGTTCAGACTTGCCCTGAGCTCAGCCTCAAACTCACATCACAGCAATCCTCCTGTCTCTGCCTCCTGAGAACTGGAATTACAGGCGTGAGCCACCATGCCCGGTACTGTGGTATGAGGTACTAATTGCTGCTGGGTGTGAGTCTCCAAGCCCAGTATTATATGTGGTTACTGGGGATCGAACCTGGGACCTTGTACTTGCAAGACAGGTGCCAGAACCACTGAGCTAACTCCCCAGCCCTCAAAAATGTTTTAGGGCAAGAGAGATGGATGGTATCTGTCAGTGCAAGAGCCCAAGTCACACAGAGGGCAGGCCTTCGTCCTGCACCTGTCAGCACATATTTACTAAGTGCCCACTATGCATTAGGTCTTGTGCTTTGTCCCAGGCAGAAATGGAGCAACCAGTCACACCTTCCAAGTTATCCCTCTCAGTCATTGTTTTATTACATATAAAATATATTTTTGTTGTAGGAAACTTATACAGGGAGAAAAAGAAACATATTTCAATCAATTACCACTTAAGAAAAAAAACACTTCATGTCTTCAAACATCTCCCGGAAGACAGCTCTCTCTAAAATGCTTTGGATCTGACATTTTCAATCAACACATAGAAACATTTTTCCATATTTACAAATACAGTTGTAAATCATTTTAATGGCTGCCTAATATTCTATTGTTCAAATGAATATGTTATGTTGTCTCCAGGATTCTGTTAATATGAACAAGATTCTAATAAACTTCTTTGGCAATTCAACTTGTAGCCAATTCAACTTGTAGCCAATTCAACTTGTAGCAATTCAACTTGTAGCAGCAGTCCTGCAGGTTTGTGCAAATTTTCCCAAGCAGAGAGGAGACTCTCCAAGCCACAGCAAACAGGAGAGTGGATGGATGAGAGACATAAGTAAAAGCAACCAGAAGCTCAGTGTACACAAGAAGTGGGAGGGAAATGCCCATCCAAGCCCCTGCCTGACGGTTATCCCCAACAGTGGGCTCCCTGAGGCTGCGCCTGCAGGAAGGGGCAGCAGGAAGTTGATGGATAGGTGGGCCCTTGGGTATTTTGGGAGCAGCCCCCTCTGCTGAGCTCCCATAGTCTTTGGTTGTGGGGAGGCTCAGAGGTCATGCTGTCGAGCTCCTTTCTTTTTGGAGCAATGTTAACTAAGCAGCAGGACCCGGCTTTCTGTTGTGGCTCTGTAGAAGTACGGGGAGATCGCCTCTGGCAGCTTGGAAAGGACAAAAGGGAGGTTTCTTGAGGTCTCTCCACCCAAAGATTTTTCTTGATAACAAATTCCATAAAACCTTAGGACACATCCTACTTTGCTACATGTGGAGCCATCATGTATTTGGTGGCTTCTGCTTCCAGTCACCTGTTGCCAACTCAGGGCATCTGGCCTGTCTCTGTTTGACAGGTAATCCCCGGGAAAGCACCTCATTAGAGATAGTAATGCAGAATAGCAACCGGTGCTGCTCCTTCCCCTCATCCCAGCCTGGAGGCCAGGAGGTGCTGCTATGCCAGCGGCTTGACCTCATTCCTCTCAGCAGTGGGCGGGGGGTGTGGAGCCTGCAGAGATCTGAGAGCTAGACAGACGCCTAGGACGCGGCCAGGCAACCTGTCTCAGGAAAACCTGGCTCAGAGGTAGGGCGGCAGCGGCAGCAGCACCAGCGGCACCAGCAGCACCGGCAGCAGCAATAGCAGCAGCAGCAGAGGGCTCTTAAAGGGGTTAATGACCTTCACCTCATGACTAAGACTGAGCAGTCTCCTTTGCAGGGCAATACCTGGAGACAACGTGGCCACCCTGCCTGGCATCAAAGTCTCTCCCTGTCCTGCTGCTGTCGGGCTGCTGGCTGGCCCCCTCCCCAACCCTCCCCCACCTACAAAGTGATGGCAACCCATTGGAGGTTAATTACAGACTCCAAGTTCAAGTGAGAAAGAAAGGGAGAAAAACTAAACTAAACTAAAAACACAGCTGGTTTAGGTGGGCATGGAAGAGGGCCTGCTCTGTGAAATGGGCAGCTGGGTACCCTCCTGGTGGCCTGAAGAAGACCACATGATGCTCTGAGGACAGGCTTTGGGAAGAAGTATGTGCCCATTTGGGCTTTTACTTTTCTCTGGGTCACATGTCCTTGGCCAAGCAGCCCAGCCTGGTGCCTGGGCTTGTCTTACCTCCTCTTAAAATTAATTGACAAATATTCACATGCACCAGGCCCCGTGATGAGCCAGGCAACTACCAGACAAAGGGGTATGGGGCTGAATGAGGCAGAACAGTCTCTGCTGTTCAGGGCTTCCTCTGAAGCTGGAAGTGGCCTCAAAGATAGTCACTTTGCCAGCACCAGTGAAAACCAGCCCTGGTTTTGTCACTTCAGTTACAAGGTAAAGAGGGGCCAAAGTTGCTGGGGATGACACTTAAAGAGCACAGGCAGACACTGCACCAGGAGGGTAGGTGGAGAAAAGGGGAAAGGAGAAGACACACTTTAGCCGCACCAAGACCAACAGAAGTGTTCCTGCTTTCTTAAAGCCTCACCGGACAGCCAGAGCATTAGCCACTGAGACCTAGTCCTGTGCTGAGGGCCAGGGCACGCCCAGCTGGACTGCCACAGCTAATACTATGCTCATTCCCAGGCTTCCTTGGGGTAGAGATGCCCAACAGGAAGTCAGCAAGTCCACACTGCAGGGCCCCACCTCTGTTCAGGGCTGCACTTACAGGTACATGAGCTGCAGAGATAGGGAGAGGCACCTGAGCAGGGAGATCGAAAGGTCCTCCAGGAAGTAGCATCACAACAGAGGAAAAGGGTGGCAGATGAGGACACGGAAATTCAGGTCTTTGTCCCAATCTCAATTTTTCACCTGTCTGCCTTTAGGCAGTTTGGCCTCTTGGGGCCTCAGCTGACTCACTTACAAACCATGCTCTGCTTATTTTAGGGGGATGGAGTTACAGTAGATTCTCTATGGAAGCAGAAGAACTTCTTACCTTAGCATCTCTTCAGCTACTGGGGCAGAGGTCAGGGACAAAGCAGAGAGGACAGTTCTGGAGAGCCATTACTATTTGCCCAAACCCTGGTTAATCTCTCTATGGGGAAGGCGGGGCTCTAGGCCCAAGACTGGGCCCTGGCACAGCACAAGCTGGTTTGGAGATGGCCAGTTGCAGGTGAGCTAGGTCACTCCTTGCTTAGTACTTGGAGAGGGAAGAGGAGGAAGCCCAGAGGCCCTGTCCACTGTGAAGTGGTCCTGTGCTTCCTGCCTCCTTGATCTGATTCAGGAAAGTTGTTTCTGAGGTCTGGGGAAGGTAGGGAGGGGACACCTTGCCCATCTATGAAGAAAAGATTGGCTTTCAACTGGACTACACGTGGAGGAGCCAAGGACGGTCTTGGGGCCTCTTTCTGGCAATTTGCAGATCTCATTAATAAGGGAAAGTAGTGCTGCTGTGTTAAAGCAAACAGACATATGAACGAGTAGAATTCAAGTTCTTAGGGATTTTCAAGATTAAAAAAAGAAGGCTTCAAAGCAATGTTGGGCTTTGAGGGAAGGTCTAAGGCCTGCTGCAGGCCAGCGGCAGTGATAGCTCATAGCTCATCACTGTCTTTCCCTGCAATGCCTATAAGCACTGAGAGGCCTGGTGAGCTGCTTTGGGGGTGTGGAGAACTGCAAGTCCATCCCTGGTTCAGGACAGTGAAGCTGGATAGGAAGCACTCTCCTGGAAGCGATGCTCCCTCCCTGCTACTTAGTCCCTGATCAGATGTGTCAGGTGGAGATCAGTTTCTCCTTCTCCTCTCCCCAAACTGCTCTTCCTCTCATGTACTCTCTCTCTCAGTTGCTTTGGATCGTGTGACAATCCTCTTGGCTCTTTTGACTTTCTCACAGAGTAAGTCCACTCATTTTCTATTCAGCTTCTTGCCCTTCTAACTCCATCATCTACCAGGATAATGGTGCCAGCAGATATGCCTGGCAGGTTTGCCTCTATTGCTGTGCTACCATTCAGACACCTTCCCAGACTCCCTGATGTCTGGGGAAGGAAACTGGCCACCTCCTTTCTTGGCTGGCAGCCAGGGCCCTCAGGGGGTGCTTGCTGGGCCATTCAGTGGACCCTTTCTCAAACACCTTTCTACTTTACCACTTCCCTTCAGGAATCATATATTCCCAACAAAACAAGTCACTGGTTGCCCTCCAAATGTGTACATTTTGTCCTGCCCCAACCCCTCTGCTCATGCTTCCCCCAAAACCCATCCCCCACAGGAAGTAGAATTGAAAGGTCAAGCCATCCAGGTCGGAGGTCATACAGGTTTCTGTGGATCACTAGGTAAGTTACTTAACCTCTCTGAACCTTTATTCCTCTGTGGATCAGGGACACTCTACCTACTCAGATTGTGGTGAGAATTAGATGGCGGTAGTATGTGTTAAGAACTTAGCATGGCACCCGGAACAAAGAGATAGCTTAGTAAGTGGCAACTCCTTGGAATCTAAATCCTTCAAGACCTCCTCAGATACTGCACCTTCTCTAATCCATCTGGCCAGAAGCCATCTCTGCACCACAAAGACTCACTGTGTCTTTCATCCAGTCTTTCTGGGGCTTCTTTCCTGGGAGCAAACCTGACTCTTTTTCCTTCTAGACCACAGGCAGCATGGGAGTAGCAGTTGCTGGGGTATCACTACCCTCTCTGTGTCTGGCCAAAGCAGGTGCTCACTGGTCACAAGTTGAAGAATGAATCAGTAATGGAAGATGGATTTTGACTGACAGGCACCTAGGTGGCCCTGATGGAGCTGGCTGCAAGCACTCGGGAGGGCGCGGCCCTGACTCATCTCAGAGCCCGTTCACACCCAGCACTCTTCTCTCACTCATCCCTTGGTCCCAACAGGTATGCATCCAAGAACAGCGGATCTAATAATAAAATTGGGGGACTCGTGCATATTCCTGTGTGGTCCACTGCTGCCAGCCAGGAAGCCTAGATGGGGCCATCTCTGTCTGCCTTTGTCTGGAGTCCGGCCCCCAGCAGAGAATGTCCCAGCTATGGACACTGTGTTTCAGCTCAGACCTTTGCTCACTCAGACCCTTGTGGAGAGTCTGGCTGAGCAGGGCTATGCTTGCATGGTGAGAAGGAGCCTATGGCGGCCAGGTCATGTGGTGGGATGGAGACTATGTTGGCTGCACTGAGTGTTGTGGAGCACAGAGGGTATATTCACTCTTCCTCCCACTCAGGGAACCAGAAAGGGAAGGAAAACCTGAGCTGGGCCTGAAGGGTATGAAGGACTTGTCCAAGAGAGAGAGACATCGTGCCAGGCAAAGGAGAGGGCAGGTTCACAGGGCAACACAGGAAGATCACAACGTGCTCAAGAACAGGGGAATTCCATCAAGGTATTACACGGTGCAGAGGTGAGGCAGCCAGGGAGGGAAGCACCTTGGGAGCGGTTATTCTCATTCTTTCATTGGAGCTGTCAAGTCTTTCACTTTGTTGGTAGGAGACTGTCTTTTCTAGGCCTCAGTTTCCCTATTTGCAGTGCAGGGAGTGAATTGTAAGTTCAGATCCAGCCTCAGCTGACTGTACCAGAAGTCACAGCCCCCTGGCCAGCCTCAAACCTCCTGGGTCCTTGCAAAGCATTTCCAGCTGGGGAGCAGCCTGAAGCCCAGCCCACATTCCCCTCCCTGTCCCCGTATCTATACCTAGCTGCCTATGAATCCACCATGTACACATCCTTACTGCTCAGGGCTTCCCCACGGGGGCTCCTGACTGAACCTTCCTCTCATGCAGAAACGTCCTTCTACACGCTGCATGTGGCTCTGACCAGGCCGCTCTCCTGCTCAGAACTGTTGCCCCCTCCTGGTTCAGAGAAGGCTAACCTCAGTAATCTGACAGCAGATTACTGGAAGGCCTGGAAGCCCTTCTCCTGTATGCGGTGTTAGGCAGTGCAAATTCAGGACTGCACTTCATTTCCCAGGCCCCCTGTGTTTCCGGCCCATACAGTCTGCTCCAGTGGTTGCTTCAGTCTGAGTGCCCAGGCCTTCTGTCTTCCCATTCCTTCAAGTCTGCCTAAACCCCACGCCCTCCTCTGCAGGGCCTCCTCCGGCGCCTTGCAAGGGAGGGAGTCTCTCCTTCCAGGCTTTCTGAGTTATCTCTTACTGGATTCAGCCTTGAAACTGGAATGGGACCTACAGAGGTCTGTCTTGTCCCACAAGGCGGTGAGGCCACTCACCCGTGACCCTATCTCACTCAGCACGTAGCCTAACCCTGAGCATGGAGTATCTTGCTAAGGCAGGAGCTGGGGAAGTAATGCAGCTGAGGGGCCCTGTTATGGGGTCCTGGTGGGAGAAGGGTGGTTCTCAAACTGGGGAGTGTGCTAATACACTGATCTTGTCCCCACAGTTTCTGATTCTGATTCTGATTCTGGGGTCAAAGATTTGTATTTCTAACAAGTTCTCAGTTATATTTTAAATCAGGATCTCAGTAATCTAAAAAAAAAAAAAATCCATTTTTTGTACAAGGGACTCCACAGGACCACATAAATACCTGCTATAGGACCAGATCTGGCTGGCCTCTCTGGATACGCAGCTTGGTTTCTGGTCAGGGCATTTGCTGAGAACAGTTTCTGTCTTTCCAGGAGCTCCTAGCTGTTGATGCAGCCCCAGGTCCTCAGGGGTTTCCTCCCATGTCATAGCTCATGATTTCTGTTCACACCTGACTGCCACAGTCATGGAAAGCTCCTGGTGAGGGCAGACACTTGACCTGCTCACCCTGTATCCTCTGATCCTTGATCACACATTCAGCAGTACTCAGTTCCTGTTTAGTAAACAGCGGGAGGGGCCGCTACCCAAGATCCTAGGAAGTAAGTTCCGGACTAGCGGACATGATGGGGGAGGGCCTGCTCCAACAAGGAGACCAACAGGGGTCCTCTGCCTCTTGCTAGTTTGTCTTGAGGGGCACAGAACTCAGAAAGCCTGGGGGTGGATGGATGTGGCTGACTGAGACAAGGCAGAAGGCAGACCTCAGCTCAAAGCCCCATCCGTCACCGCTGTGTGGCTGATCTCTGGCATGTCGTGGAGATTCCCTGTCTCACTTCCCCTTCTGTAAGGGGAGATAGAAAACACCGAATTCTGAGGACTCCGTACTGAGGCACAGAAAGTGCTCATGAACTGATAGCTGCCCCTTCTGCAAGTGGAGTGTGGCCAGCGCACCACTTCTCAAAGGCCTGCTCACTCCCCGGTGAATTTCTAGTCACCACCCAGGCTCAGGTCAGAGGTCACTTCCTGTGTGAATCCCTCAGGAGAGCAAATCATCCCTCTCCTCACCACACACTGTACATTGATTTCTGCTTATATTCTGTTCTAATCACAGGTAATTGTGTAAGGATTGGTCTTTCTGAGCTCCCTGAGGGCAGGGCCTGTGGTTTATTCACATTGTAGAAGTTGAACTAAGGCTTGCAGAATTGCATACGCAGAAGTAAGTATGTAGTTAGTACGTAGCCCGGGGAGAGGGAGTCTGGATGAATGTAGGGCTTGGCCAGAGAACATGGTTCCAGTGGGGCCAGGGTCTCAGGTTTTGCCAGCATTTAACAGTGAAAAGCCCTTGCTCAAGTATCAGTTGCTCCTCAGGCAAGCCTGAGGACCAGAGAGCAGAAGAGGTCTAGAGGAGTGAGCAGGCCAGGGTAGCTGTGGTAGCAGCCAAATCTGAGTGGAGGGTGGGGGCCGGCCTACGCTGGGTCAGCATCTTTCCCTCCATATGCTTCATGCTCTGCCACTGCCTTTGGATCAAGGCTGCCTTGACCTGGCTTGGAAGCAGAGGACAGTAACAGGGATCATGCTGGGACTCCTGCCCATCTCTGAGTCCACAGGACTCTGCTTTGTACTAAGAGGATGTTTTTTTCCTCCCTTCACACAGGCCAGAGGACCTAGGTCTCTGCCTCAGGGAAGGAAGGGCCCAGCTCAGGCTCTTTTAAAGGAGGCTGTCTCCTCCATTTGCAACCTGAAGCCCACAGTTCAATTTGACTCCTGTCCCGGACTTATAGGCCACCCAATTCTCCCCCTTGGTGACTCACTGCCCTACCACAGCCCCATCGCTGTGCCAGTGTGGCAAGACTAGAGCTCTCTGTCCCCTCTTCACCCCTGCCAAGTGCTTGGGATCTGGGCTGAGGACTGATGAGTCCTGGTCTGTAAACTCTTTGAGTTCTCAGGATGAAAGGCTGTTGGGAGGTACAAAGTCGCTTCCTGCCTGTTGTTATTGTTCTCTGAGCCTCAAGGTGCCAGGGAGCCAGAGCAGTGTGGGAGACAGACACTACAACCAGAGTGGCAGGAGAGCTGCTCCGAGTGCCAGGCCCAGGGGGTCAGCCAGGGGCCAAGGCAAGCGGGGGAGTCTGACAACCTCCAGGTGCAGCTCACACACACACACAGAGCACATCCCACCTCTCACCTGGCCCACACAGCCCATGACCTGGACATGAGTTTGTTCTAGAAGCCTGGACATTAATTTTAGCACAGGCAGGAGATGGGGAAGATTAGAACAAGAGATCTTGTGACAATTTCTTTGTGGTCAGAGTATTCAAAAGAGACAGTTTCAGAGCTCTCAGCTATTGATGTTCATCCATATTCACGTTCCAGGACATCCTGGTAAAGACCATGACCTGCCTCACGTCCTTCCCTTGGCTTCAGCAGAGGGACATTTGCATCAAATCCTGAGTGATTCCTCAAGGGTCACAGAGAATCTGTTTCCACAGTTGGTCTTTAAAGCAGCACAGCTTAAGCGAGACACATATCTGTAATCCAGTTTCTCAGGAGGCTGAGGCAGGAGGATCACAAGTTTGAGGTCAGTAAGACTGTCTCAGAATAAAATTTTAAAAAGGGCCAGACCAGTGTCTCAATGGCAGAGCACTTACTTAGCACACACAAGGTCTTGGCTTCAATCCTTAGTACTGGAAATAACAAAAACTAAAACTATCATCTTTTAGGGAGGCCGGATGTCCCCACCCCAACCTTACAGCTTTTCCCTGCTGAGGTTCTTGGTGACGCAGGGCCTGCGGAATGAGGCTCTGCCTTACCAGGTAGAAGTGAGAGCTGGGAGCAGAGTGTAGGAGAGAGGGAAGGATTACCCCAGGTCACATTGAGGCACTGGCAAGTAGGCTCCCAGCTGCCAGACTTCCGGTCGTGCCATTTCACTGCACCATCAGTGGACTTCTACACCCCTACCAATACTGCTGACAAGGCTATGCCTGTAGGATAAGGGGAGATGGGGGGGGTAAACCTCACTTAGGGCTATCAGGCATCAGCCCCACAAATTCTCCATGAGTCATGGAGCAGAGCTCACACCGGCAGCTCTGCCCCACCCATCCTGCACCAGGCAGCAGAGAAGCCCATTTCCCCACAGTGCTTGGGTATGGGTGTGTGTGGGGGGTAAGGGGCCCCTCCTGCTGTTTATTAAGCAAGAACTGAGTGCTGCGGAATGTGTGATCGAGGAACAGAGAGCTGAGAGATTTACGTTCCCTTTGCACCTTCCACTTTTCAAACTCCTTCCCCACATCTAAGGTGATATCTATAGTTCTCAATCTTTTCATAAAATGTGGCCCAGTTCTGGGTAAGGACCCCCCCCCATTCTTTTCCTTTCCCTAGTTTCTGGATAGTGGCGGAGATTCAGGGGTACTCTAAGAATGCAAAAGAGTATCCTGGAAGCCTCAGGTTGGTGGCAGAAGAGAGGAAGGGGAAGTCTCCAGCTCTGCAGTTCACTGTTATCTTAATTACCCACTGTGTTGGATTTGAATCAGAGCCCTCTAGTTACATACCAGGGATTCAAGACTGCTGGTTCCCATCACCATGGCACTGTCTCCTGAGATCTCCTCCTGGAGCAACTCTTCCCCATGGCTTCCCCATTCTAAAGAATTCCAGGTCTCCAAAATTCCTCTAGTCCAGACCTTGGGTCTGTTTGCTATCTGTTTACCAGCCAACTTCCTGGAAGAAGGCATTTCAAAGAGCTGGATGGCCACTGGGAAGGAGGGAAGAGGAGGCAAGGGCGGGGAGAGACAGTGTGTAAGGGGGAGAAGACGCTGGGACAGAAAACTGAGAGGCCTGCAGAATCCCTCCTCTAACCCACACCTTGCACTTTGCTCCAGTGAGCAGCCTCTTCTTGGTGGCAGGAAGGCTTGTTTCCTTCAAACTAGCAATTCTCGCTTTCTGAAGTCCAGCAAGTGGCTTGCTGTCAGCTGGGCTCCTGTATCCCTGACATTTGACTTAACCAGCCTTTCAAGGTGCCTGAGGTAGGATGTGCATGCGAAGGAAGACAGGAGGAGCGGTAAGAGGGGCAGGTTCCTGAGCCAAACCCATGAACGGTCGATCCTGGAGATAGGCACTTTCGCATTCCCTCAGGTCACAGATTCCCACACTGTGGAATCCACATCACCCTCAGAGCCGACCAAGCATCCTCAGGAAGGACATCTAGACACACTTGCCCCAGGGGAACAGCTGAAGAGGAAGCTTGGCTTTCACAGTTCCAAAGCGGATTCTCTTGTCAGGCTGAGGACAGCGGTGGATTCCTAGGATCCTTCCAATAAACAAACCAGAGCCTGGCTACCTGCCCCTCAATCTCTGCCACTACCCAGAAATTAGGGATAGGAAAGGATTTGCCAACACTGTCAGCCACGACTGCAACTACCCAGCTTCCAGTTAAGGAGGACTCTTTTGAAGCCAGAAGTAGGAACTCTGGTGGGTGAAGACAGCCCCAGCAAGATGGGTGTGTGCAGGTAATGCTAACTTACAGCCCAAAGTCTTACCTCTGGAAAGTACTTTGTGACTTTAACCCCAGTAAGCCTGTGTTTTTCTCTCTCTGTAAAACGGGGACAAGAGCACCTGCTGCCAAGATTGTTATGGGGATTAAATGAGGTTGAAGCATCTGAACGTGCTTTGTACTTGCCTGCTGACTAGTACAAAGTAGACATTAATAAAACGCTCGCCTGCAGAAGAAAAAGACAAGTGAGAATCCAGGGCTTCCCCAACTGGGCCTCCAGGCAAACTTGGTTCTACAGGGAGAATGTGCATGCCCCAAAGCCGGCTGCTGGAAGGCAAGGCCAGTACACTCCTCCCAGCGGCACCCCAAGGTGGACACCGACTGGAGCCTCAGCTCTGGGCTCTGCTCACTCAGACAGGGCAGAATCCCTGGGCCCAGTGGAGACACTCCTGAAGATCAGAGGACAGCCGTCACATGCCTGGCCCAGTTCTCAGGGAAATATGGGTCAGAGAAGCAGCGGCGCCCCACTCCCTGGAGCAGGGCATCCCTTCTGAGTCTCCGAGTCTCCGGAGGTGCAGGCACTGCTGCCCATGCTCCAATGGCCGAGCAGAACGGATGGAGGTGTGGCACGGGGTGGGGGCAACTAGAGCAGTGCTAGCTCGGAGAAGTGAAGGCAGTGACAGCTCCCCGAACGCTGGGCGGCCAGGACAGGCCCCACGTCCGCCCCGCGGGCGCTCGCTCCGTGCGGCTCCCTTCCGTGGGGACGCGGCTGCCGGGCGAGGCGCGCGCTGCCACCGCCAGACTCGGAGCGCGGTTCCTGCCCACCAGCCGTGCCGACCACTCGCACGCAGACACGCGTGCCCCGGTGCCTGTCATCCCAGAGCTGCTCGCTCAGCCCTCGACTCACCCGCGCGGCGCAGGGCAGGGTGAGCAGGCGACAGGTTTCTCCCAGCGAAGAGGGGTTTCTGAGCGCACCGAGGTGCCCTACCTTTCTCCCCGGGGTCGGGCTCCCGCTCCCGCTTCCTCCCCTCTCGGTGCTTCTTGCCGCGGCCTCGGCCCCTCCTCCTGGGCTCCGACATTCTACCTCGGTCCCAGCGGTGGGACGGCCTCGGCTCTCCGCTGCCGCGCTGCGCCCCCGCCGCCTGCAGCCCCAGTGCCCGAGCGCGGCGCCTTTCTTATAGGCGGTCACACCCTCCGGGGGAGGGAAGCAGCGAGCCTTAACTCTTCCCCTCCCGCGCCCGCCGCCCTCGGCCCCCCTCCACCCGCTCAGGATGCGGGGGGCTTGGGGCGCCCAGGTCTGGGCCCTGCGTCCCTTCCAGGCCCACCAGCGTAGGCAGGACCGGCGCCCAAGCACAGTGCCATGGACCTCCTGGCCTGAGAGAGGGCTCAAAGACGATGGGGGTCAGAGATCCCCCAGCGCGGGGCAAGCTAAGGACAGCATGGAGGTGGGAAGATGGCAAGAGAAGGGCCCAGGAAGGGACCAAAAGCGAGCCCACTGGCCAGTCCAGAGGGCAGGAAGCATTCCTGCTGCCTGCTGCCTGCAGTTGGTCCCTACAGCCTTGCAAGGCAGTTGACCCCGTGCTCTAGCTTGCTCAACCCTGGAGGTCTGGCTCAGCCCCCGTGGCACACCACCATCTAAGGAATAGCTTTATGAGCCCCTGTGTGGGTCTGGCGGGAGGTCTGTGGGCTAAGAGCCCCTCCCAGCCAGGTTATGCTGCAGCTGGGAGCCTGGATGCTCCAGGTGGCTTTAGCCCCTCCCACAGGCTCTCCACTCCACCGCTGCCTCAGCCCAGGTGCAGCTGCCTGGCTCCTCTCTCCAAGGCCTGCCAGGCTGAATCAGATGCTGCGCCCCCATCCCACAAACCGCAGGGTGAGAGCCTGGCTCCTGCCTCCTACTTGGGTGTGGCGCTGAAAGGGTTACAAAGCAAAAGCTCTCCCTCTCCTGGCTCCCAGAAAGCCTGAGCCTGCGGTTTACTTGCCTAGTTCTGCCTGAGGTGTCCCCTTACAGCCATCCCTACTAGAATCCCAGTCAAAGATCATCCCAGCCAGTCCTCTGTCTCCTCAGCAGAGGGTCTCAAGGCTTCTCTCACAGGATCCTTCTTAGAAGAGCCTGCAGGAGGCTAAGACGCTGGGGCAAGGTGAGGAACTCCGGAGTCGCAGGGCCAGGCCAGAACCTGAGGCCAAACTTAGCGGGTGAGAGCACAGAGAGATGTGGTGATGTCCGTACTGTACTGAGGGCTGTCTCTGGAGCTCAAGCCTGTTTCGGCAGGGGCCAGCTCAGGGGAGACCAAGTGTAAGAGCTAACAAGAACAGAGAAAGGGCTGGGGATATGTAGTTCAGGGGTGAGGCTCTGGGTTCACTCCCCAGGACAGCAAAAAGATCTTAAATGATAGTGAACACCCACCCTGTTTCTTGTAGGTTCACCCCCCCCCCCATGAGAGGGAGGGCACCTGGTTCTGGGTAGAGCCGATGCCAACGACTTGGTCTCTGGTTCATACAGCTTCCAAACTGTAATCATATCCACGCCTCCCCAGTCACTGACCACTACTGCAGTTCACACCTTCCGCCTTCTCCGATCTCCTTGACTGAAATCTCTTTTTTTTTTTGTTTTTGAGACAAGGTCTCGCTCTGTTGTTCAGGCTGGCCCTGAGCTCAGCCTTGAACTCACAGCAATCCTCCTGCCTCTGCCTCTCAAGTGCTAGGATTATAGGCGTGAGCCACCACACCCTGTTGAAATCGTTTCCCTAACATCTCTAAGACCCCCAGTGGTCTTCCTAGAACCCAAACCAGATCCCTTCACTCACTGTTCCCACAGGCTAAAGCCAACTCTTCCCAGGTATCTGAAGTCCTTTTCCCCAGGCCCCACCTCATCATTGTCTTGTGCCGGTGCCTCAGCCACATCTACTTGCAAGCCACATGCACACCGTGCTCCATCTCTTCTCCACACCTTTGCACACACAATCTCAATCTTCACCCAGAAGCTCTAGGCTTTCTTGGTCTAGGCAACCCCTCTGTTCATTCATGTGGCAAATATGCAGGAAGATTTCTTGTGTTGGGCACAGTGCTATGTGCTGGGGACATGGCCCTCCTAACATGAAGGTGACAGTCTTGGTGGGGATAGATAAATAGCTAAATAGATAAATTAAAATTTGTGTTAATTATTAGGAAGACATACTCTCTCCACAAACATTTATGTATGTTGACATACAGGTTGACAGAGGAACCAATTGTTGTTGAGGAAAGGCTTTCCTAGGAAACATTGAAACTGAGATTTGAAGACTGAGTAGGAGTTGGCCAGGCTAAAGGGGAGGTGGGGAGAGTATTCTTGGCAGGAGAAACAGCATGTGCAATGGCTCTGAGGCAAGAAGGAACTTTTCTGCTTTTGCAAAACAGAATCAGTTTGCGTGTGTGTGTGTGTGTGTGTGTGTGTGTGTATAGTGTGTGTGTGCATACATGCGCTGCTCATGTAAGGTGTCGGGTGTACAGGAAGGTGGTATTTATGATGCTAAAGGAGCCTGAAGAGGAAGTGAGCAGAAGCTGCAGGCCCAGTGAAGACCGTGAGCTCTATCTTATAGCGATTCTCCTCTGGGACACTTCTGAGTAGTGAATGGAGGGGTGGGGAAGACGACGATTAGCTCCTCTGTGTCCTGGGTACTGTTTATATCTCTACAAACCTACTTCACTTTGCATTGCTTTTAGTTTGCACCTCTATCTTTCCACTAGGTAAGATGCCCTTATAACTGTCACTTCAGTACGTGGCGTGTGATAGGCTCCTCTCTGGAGATAGATTAGTGACCTCTTCCCCTAGTAAAGAGTGACCAAAGGTAGTAACAGTGCTCCAAGTGAGGGCCTGTAGACCACCTGAAGGTACTTCTGCTGGACAAAGATTTTCAGGCAGTGCATGGCGGCTGGACTTGGTATCATGTGAATGACACAAGTCAGAGATGCCGTGGAATTCCAGGGGAACAAATGTGTTCTTCAGCGCTGGGGCTGCAGACAGTGTAGAGAGAGGCAGGGCTCGAAGAAGATCTGGAGGGATGGTAGATTTCAGTGGAGGCAGGTGAAGGGCTCCAGCTAGGGGCTAGAGAAGATCTAGGGCATCCTATCAGGGATCAATGAGCATACCAGGTTTATGCTAAGAAACTGGGAGCTCAGAAGCCAGCCCTGGCCCCCAGAACTTATGGTGCTAAGCACCTTACATGCTGTCTATTGTAGTTCTCACAACAGTCCTGAGAGGTTAAGTCCACCATTCCACAGAGGAAGGAATGGCAGAGCTAGAAGTGATGAGATTTCTCAGTTACCTGAAAAGCTGCAAAGACAGGACTTAAGCCATAGCCATTTTCCACCATGGCCACGATGGGCACCATGAGGTCAGGGTTTGGACTGAGAATTCATGGATGCTTTTTGGAGGAAGGGCATAGCATGTGCACTGGAAAAATCAGTGGAGTGGAAGATGACTGGAGTGGGCTGAACGGATGAAAAAAAGAAAGTGGGGGCAGAAGAGCCAGGGAAGCAGGGCAGCTGCCAGGCATTTCTTTAGGACCTACTGTGTATCAGGCTTGAGAACTTTGGGCGCAGGTAAGGAGGGCCTGAGTCGGGAGGAAAGGCTGTGGAAACCACAGTGGGAAGAGAAGCAAATCTTGGATTAACTCGCTTCTCCACCACACTGGGGAGGCAGTCTGCTAACACTGCATTTCGCAGATGAAAAGACCAAAGCAGGGAGCGCTGGAGTGACTGTTATTTTTCTAAGTCAGTAACTGGTAAATGACGGAGCAGCATTAGGAATCCATGGAGATGGGTGCTCACCGCCCTGTGGAGCTACATAGGAGAACAGGAAAAGAGGGAGGGAAAAACTTCCCACAGACAACCACTGGCCTCAGGACCTGCACAGGGTCCACAGCTCAGTGTCTAGGTCACAGGCAGGTTGTGAGGGGCCTGTGTCACCAGGGGCATGCCTGCAGGCTTCCCCTAGCCGTCTTCTCCCTGCTCCTGGCCTCTGGGGCACCCCCCCGCCGGGATCAGGGCTCCTGCCAGAGCTTGAAAATGACCTTGTGAGGGAGGCCTGTTGCCACAGGAACCCTTTGCCCTTACCACAGGTTGTGTGATGCCCTCTACAACCTCCTGCTGAGTGAGCAGGCTGGGGAGCACGGACAGACCACATCCCCAGAAGAGGAGGCTCCTCCTTGCCAGTTTCACAATGGGACACTAATAGTAACACAACAACTTAATTCAATTCCTTAAGGAGCAAAAACACAATGCTTAACTGGCTTACAAACATTTAACATTTTCTCTTCCACTTTGAGGCTGTGCCATGGGCAAACTTTGAAGTTTAGGAAAGTTTAGACTTGTTTGAGTCATGTGTAAAAATGCCTTTAGGTGAAAAGGGGAAGAAAAAAAATTCACACTGCTCCTTCCCCCACCTGCGAGTTTGGGGTTCCAAGAGGCTTACCTAAAAAATTTTCCTGCAAAGGGGTCCTGGGGATGGAGCTGGATTTGCCCCCTCCACTTGTGGCACTATGCCAAGGGAATTTGGGGGGACAGTCTCAGTGACCAAGTCAGGAAGAGCCATAAGCAGTCCCTCAAGGATCCCATGTCATCCCCTGCCAGGAAGAGGCATACTTGAGCCGTCCCTTGTGCCTCTGTGAGGTATCAGTCCTTAGAGAGGAGGCTCCCTCCCCTGACCTTCGGCCACCTCCTTTTAGTGCCTCTGTCATGAGTCTCCTCTGCCCTAATTTTTGCCCATGAGACTGCAGAGGAAGAGACAGCAACACGCCACTCCCTGAAAGGCCACAGAAATTCCCACTGACCACACCGGAACTGGGGGTAAGGGGTGCCAAAGGAACAGGGGCTCCTGATCACAGAAGAGAAGTTCTTGATGGTGGGTGAGCATGAGTCTGAGCCACACAGGTCTACAGACCCTGGACAGTCCCCTTCAGATTGGACCAGATTGCACAAAACACACACGTGTACCACTCAGACGCGAAGAGCATTACTTTATGGAGCCAGTTACGATGCGGCAAGCATCCTTTGGCTTCCTCTTTCAAAAAATAGACCCACAGGTCTTTCTCACAGGGATTTCACCGGTGGCTGAAAAAGTTAATCTGATCTTTCCGAAATGAGGACACTTGAAAAGAACTCCATCCTGGGTGGCTCCCTACGCTCAGAGCCCATAGGAACAGTGCTGAGGTACTGGGCCAGATCCCCGGTCATGCCCTCTGACTGTCTTCTTCCCCTCTGTACCGCTGGCCAGGAGGTCAGCAGTTCCAGCTCCTGAGCAGGGCCCCGCTGCTCCTGTCCCCCACCCTTTAGGAGGCTCCTCTTGGCTCAGCCCATTCAGTCCCAGACTCAGAAGAGATTCTGTGCTCCCTGCTCAGTTTGGTCTCTCCTTCGTTTCAGCCCCTCTCTGGAAAGAGAAGGACATGGAGGAGGAGCAGGTATCTGAGGAGGAGCCCAAGAGCAAGCTAGAAAGGACCAGGTGGGAGAAGCAACATTGGCCGAAGAGTGGGGCGCCTCCCCTGGCTCCAGGGGCCGGTGGAAGAAAGGCAGGCAGCAATGGGAGAGCAGACAAGGGGAGAGGTGAGGCGACAGGCAGGCCTGGGCAGGGCCAGGAGCAGGACGAGAGAGGAAGCGAGAAGCTGGAGCAGCCCCAACGGTGGGGGTTGGGGGTGAGGGAGAGGACAACAGAGGGAAGCAGAGCAGAGGCTGGGAGGCAGGCCAGGCTCTCCTCCCAGGGTCCCCAGGCCTGCTGTGTAGTGTTGGGAAAGTCACTTTCCCTCTCTGGCCTGTCTTCTCACCTGGAAATGTGAGGTTGGATGAAATGATCTTGACAGAGCCTCCATCCGAGGAATGGAAGGGTTCCGTGGAGAGGGCAGGGAGCCGAGTGAGAGTGCCAAGGCCACAGATAAGGAGGCAGTGTTATGGCCCACGGGCCTCCTTCCAGCCCCGTGCTCTTCCTTGGCGTCCTTGTGCTGTAGCTTCTCAGCCTGCCTGGCATGAACCCTTAGTCTCAGTGTCGGCCCCGTTTGAGGCTGAGAGAGGTAATGGCTTGTAGAAAGCCTGTGGCCCAGTCTCAGGTGAGCGCACCTTCTTGGACTCTGCTGACAGCCTCTTCTGGGGAGCAGCCTTGGAGGATGCTGCTCCATCTGCGCGGAGGCACCTGAGAGACTCCAGCATATTATCTGGAGACTCAGAGACAGCTTCTCTCTGAAGTGAGAGGTGGGAGCTCGGCAGTCTTCCCCGGGGTGGGGGTGATTCAACACTTGCCTGCCCTCCTCTTCAAGCTAACTGCATAATTATGCAGCAATAATACTAACTGGCATTTACACACCGAGCCCTGTGTAAGTACATTATTTGCATAACAACATAATAACTTGTTTGTTGCCCTGGGGGCTAAGGGGATCAAGTGCAAAGGCTCAACTCCTGTCAATACCACCCTGGGGACTTTGTGTGTGGATCAGCAACAAGGGAGCCCTGATTCCGGGAGGCAGTGGCCCACCGCCCTGTAGGTCCTACTCTAGTTTAGCAGAGGTACTGAGGAGCCGGCTGTTTTAGACAGAATCTGCATACATCTCTCCATCTGCTCTAGAAAGTCAGCTAGAGGGACTGTCACCATTCCCATCCCCTTGAGGACTGCACAGTATCCTCTGGAAGGGTGCAGGCCCTTTCCAGGCAGGGGAGACAATTCAAGCCAGGCTGGAAAATTTGGAGAGGCTCCTGGTCACCACCCAAAGTAACAGGAGGCCTTGCCCAATATAGGCATTTAGGAGCCTGGAGGCAAAAAATTCTCTTCTCTCTCTGAGCCCTGCCCAGCCAAGCCCTGCCCAGCCCAGCCCTGCCACCCCAGGCTTGGCTGATCCTGGGACCACAGCCCAATTTCCCTGCCTTGGTCTGGGTGTGGGTTCCCATGTCATATTTACCCTTTTGGGAACTCTCAATGGATAATTTTATAGATGCTCACTTCACAGTGGCTGTGGCAAGTCTCAGGGATCTTGGAGATCCAGCTCTGCTCCTATACTCCTGTTATCACAAACCACCCCTTCCCTTCTCCTTGAAGCCCTACTCCACAGCTTATGAAAGTTCTAGCACTCACCAAAGCAAGCAACACTAGAACGTTCAGGCTGCTGACTCCTCGGGCCCCTGGCTGGTATGAATACTACACTTTGCTGAAGAGCAGGATCTACACATTCTAAGCAGATGTGATAGGGACATGGGGTCATTCTTTTTATTTTTACTTATTTATTTTAGTTCAGCCAGATTTTTGTGGATGGTTACTAGGAAGTCATACTGTTCCTTTGGGCCTCAATGGCTACTTGTCTGCAAGCCAAGGGGAAACGGAAATGCTAAAGGCCATCCTAGCAGTAAACCAAATAAGAGTCTCAAGACATGTTCCTGGCTCTGGAAATTTTGTCCCTTGCCCTTGGCTACGGCCCTTCCAACCAGCTCTCTAGCAGTTCCTCCAGCAGTTCCACTTGTGGAGGGCAACCCCTGGTTGTGGATGTGGATGCCCATGGGAAGGAGTGCATGCACACACACACACACACACACACACACACACACACACACACAGGCTGTGCGAGTAGCATCTGTAACATCTCTCATGATCAGGACAACGATGACAAGAAGGAGATGAACAATAGCCTTGACCTTAGTGGCCCTCTTGGACCCATACTCACCTCTAAATGTTTTACCATCCTGCCTCCATCACACAGGCCTCCCTTTCCACCACTCTGGAGCAATGCATTCTGAAACCTGTGATCAATGACATGCTTACCACAAGCCTTTCTCTAATTGCTCACATTGTTTTGGGGTTCTGACTGATGTCCACTAAGTGGCTCTTTGGTGTATTTTTATGCACAGTCTTCACCTCTAAATGGTTCTGTGGCTCCAGCATCCCCAATCACTTCCTAGTCCCGGGCTTTCCTGGAGTTTCCCTGCCCCTGCCTTGTTCCCCTGTCCTTGCCTTGCCTTTGCCCACTCCTTGGGTTACCAGGCTCAGCACCTGCTCTATGATCAGTACGATGCTGGTCACTATAGGATACTAAGACCCTATTCTCAAGGAGCTTACAATCAGAAGACAATGCTTGTGCAAAGGGAAGAAAATCACAACTTAAAACAACGGCACAACTGTCCAATTCAGGATAATTTCCTAGAAAGGGATTAGACTAAAGTGGGAAGTTCCTTGGAGGGAGAGTTAGGTATTATCAGGTGGTTTATCAAGGTGAGCTTCCTGTAGAAGGAAGAGGAAGATTCCAATAGCAGAAAGCTGGGGGTGGGATGAGACCTGGGAGTGGGAGGATGGAGATCAGGGGAAAGTGCACTGACTTTTAAGGGAAACTGTGACAGCCCAAACCCCACACCTGTGCTCACTAGCTTTTTCCTTGACCCTCTTCCTTTAGGTCTAGGGAGCCCATACCTTGTGTAGTGGTCTTAAGCGGAGCTCAGCTTCAATCATCATAGCTACCTTGCTCTAGCTGCTTTCCAATGCTTCACATAGAAGAATGAAGTCTCCTCCTCAAATAATGAATATACACACAGGCACACCCACCCTACCACGAGATCCTCTACCAGATTCCCCAGGTTCCTCCCACTCCATTCTCGGTCTCTCTCTCTCTCATTCACTCATCCTGTCACAAACCTTATAGCATCCACCCCTCCTATCATAGCCCTCCTGCCCATTACATAACTCTGTTTGGCATTATTTTTGCCCAGAGGTATGCGCTACATTTCTGCATATTTAAGCTGTCCTCGATTCATTCCTGCCCGTTTCTTAGTTCTGTTTGCCCAGGTGCCCGCCCCACCCACTAGCTCTGAGGCCCCTGGAACATTCCCACGCTGGGCTCAGCTTACCCTACAACTACCAGCTTTTCCACTCCAGAACCAAAGGAATGGATGCCAGGCCAATCAGTGCCCCTTAAGATGGGCTCTAGGCCATGGTCACCCTGAGGCTGGTTCCAGTGCGGCTACAACAGCCCTGGGACCTTCCATTGCTCTCCATGTACCCCTCCCAGCAAGCTGTGGCCCTGCATATCCTGGTTTTTTCTGTCTTGCAGCCAGGGTCTGTGGCCACAGGGTGTGGTCCTATAATTCAGGGGGGAGGGGGCAGTGGGAGGAAAGACAAAATAGTAATTAATAGTTCGTTTCCTATTAGCTTCTTACAAATAGAATGGCTTAATGTAATTACTGAAATGGTTGCAAGGGGCTCTTGTTGCACTGTAAAATAATTATCTGACAATCATTTTATTTTTAAGAGTTCATTAGCAAATAGGCTGTAAATGGCTTTCTCGCCTTCTTTCCTGCTGTGGGTACAGGGTGAGTTAGCGGGTAGAGGACAATGGGATGGCAAGAGCCTTTCTGTCCGGGGCCACCAGTTGAAATGAGGATTTGACCCTACAGTTTCCAGTGTCTGCGAGGAGCTGGTGCCAGCTGAGCTGTCAAGCGTGATAGACTTGGTGGCCAGGGCCCCTCGGGTCCTGCCACATTCCAGGGTATCTGATGCAGGCCCCATATGTCTAGCTCACAGGGAGGATACTGAACTCTTCAAAACAGACCACCAGCAGGACTTGGCTCCTGGAATGACAGTACCATCGTGGCACACCCTATGCACTGATGGCCCTGCCCAAGTGCCACCAGCTTAGCTATTACCATCTTGCTCCACAGGCCTGCTCTTCTAACAGCTCTGAGTACTACTGTCTGATTCGCAAGGAGCAGAATTACATAGCTTAAAAAGACTATGAAAGGCTATGTGGTGAATTCTAGATGATCAGCTGGTTAACGGCAAAGAATTGTGATATTTGTAATGTAAGAGATGAGATGGAGCTGCTGGAGAAGCTTTCTTGGAGTGTGCACAGCTTGGCAAGGCTGAGAGAGGGAACCTGAAAGGTAGGCTCAGAGAAGGAGGATTCCAGCCTGACAGATAAAAAGGCATGTGTAGGGAGCCTTGGGGGATAAAGCCAGGGACAGTGAGTGGGCGACAGGCTGTGTGGAGTGCGTGGGGCTCACACTAAGGAAATAAAGGCATCTTGAGGGGTTCTGAGAAGGGAGAAGATCCAATGGATCCAGCCCATGGGAGCTCATCTGGCCCCAAAGTGCAGGGCAGAAGGGAGCAAAAGGAGTCTGGTGGCAAAAAGATGGACCAGCACATTTTTCAAAATGGACTACAGTTGTGCTGGGGATTTAGCTCAGTGGTACTGCGCCTGTTTTTCAAGTGCAAAGTACTGAGTTCAATCCCAGGTACCACAAACAAAACAAAACAATACAAACTCCCCAAAACAAAATGGGCTACAGTCACCAGCTATAGCCTCACTTGGAACTTGTTACAAATGCAGAGTACCAGGCTCATCAAGAACACTTTGAATTAGTCTCTGGGTTGCAGCCAGGATGTGGTATTTGCTACTATTCTGCTGCAGATGCTATATGAAACATCCTTTGAGGAAGCTGGCCCTGGAGCATTTAGAGTCCAATCCTCACTGTACAACTGGCATTTAAAACTTTTTTTTAAAGCTGGGCCTCATAGATGCCCAGAAAACATTTTACCACTGAGTTATACCCCCAGCTCAGCTAAAACTTTCTATTATATGTCCTTCCCATTAATTGTTCTCTTACAATTGCATTTTAAAGTTAATAAAAGGAATAGAATTCACACACTATACAAATGATCCTTTGAAAATGTACAATTCAACTATTTTTAGTCTACTCATAGAATTGTGCAACCATCACTCTAATAAATCTTAAGAACACTTTCATCATTCCCCAAAGAAACAGTACACACCTTAGTGCTCCCTTCTCTATCCCCTAAGCAACCACAGATCAACACTGTCTCCACAGACTTGCCTCTGGTAGACATTTCATTTAATTCCATGATAGAATTTAATGGAATCACACTACACGTGACCTTTTCTGACTGACTTCTTTCACCTGGTATAGTTTCGAGGTTCATTCATGCTTTAATATTTAATTGTTTTTTATGGTTGAGTAGTATTCTACTGTACGGATATGAATATACTATGCATTATGTAAAATACTCATCAGTTGATGGATATGTAGGTTATTTGTACTTTCTTTAGGTACGGAAAGTAATATTTCTATGAACATCTGTTACAAGTTTGTGTGTGGCTATATGCTCTCATGACCGGGTCACATGATAACATTTTTGAGGAACTGCCAGACCGTTTTCCAAAGCATTTGCACCACTTTGCATCCCCATCAGCAGTTTGTGAGGATTTCAGTTCCTTCACACCCTTGCTTTATTTCCTGATTACCTGATTTAAGCGAGGTAGATATTCTAGTGGATGAAAATAATTATCTTATTTATTTATTTTTGTGATCAAACTCAGGATCTTGCACTTGCCAGGTGAGTGTGGTGCCACTGAGCCAATTCTCTGCCCCTTCACAGTGTTTTTTTAAAAAGCAGCTTTGTTGTGATATACTTCAAATGCAGCACCATACAATTCACCTATATAAAATATACAGTTAGTTATTTTGAGGAATTTTGTATTATTTTGTGATTTTGATTTATATTTCTCTGATATTAATGGTACAGAGTATCTTTTTTGAGTACATAATGATCATTTGTATATCTTTTTTAGAAATATTTCTCTCCAGAACCTTGGTCTGCTTTATTTTTCAGCTTTACTGAGGTATAATTAAAAATAAGAAATTGTATGCGCCTAATTTTAGTTGGGTCATTTACCTTTATAGAATTGAATTATGAGTTCCTTTATCATAGATACGTGCCTCATATCAGATATATCTGTGACTACAAAATTTTCTTCCAATCTATATTGTCTTTCACTTTTTTTATGGTATCTTTTAGAATTCAGTCATTTTTAATTTTGATGAATTCTAATTTATCTATTTTTTTCCTTTTGTCACTTGAGCTATGGTATATCTTAGAAATTACCTAATCCTGGGAAATGGGGATTTACAGAGTTTTTTTAATCCTGAGTTTTTTGTAACTTAACCTCTTACTATCAGGTCTTTGATCGGTATTGAGTTAATTTTTATTTTTATTTTTTTTTGAGCCAGGGTCTCACTTTTTTGCAGTTCAGGCTGGCCCTGAGCTCACTATGCAACCCAGGCTAGCCTTGAACTCGCAGCAATCCTCCTGCTTCTGCCTCCTGAGTGATGGGATTACAGATGTGAGCCACCACACCTGGTGAGTTAATTTTTATCTATGGTTTAAGGTATTCTTTTGCATTTGAACATTCAGTTGTCCCAGCATTATTGGTAAATTGATTACAATTGCATTTTTATTTATTTTATTTTATTTTTATGGTAATGTAGAATGAACCCTCTGCCTCTTGCTCATCCAGCTCTGTGGGGGGCCACGGTAAGCCAACTCTGTAAATTCTTATGTTTTTTTGTATGTATCTTGTTATATCTGTTTGCTAGTAAACACTGACTGATACAGCAGAGAATGTCTAAAGCAAAGACTCACAAGAAGGTGCCTGCGCTTGCAAAACAGTGGACAGGGTGGAGGGGGAGCAAAGAATTTTCTGAGAATAGGATGAGTCAACCGAAGAACTCCCTGAAAGGTGTGAAGTGGTCAGAGAGGAGCTGGGGGTATGTGTCCCAGATCTCTCTCTGAACAGTTGGCCTCTGGATTCTACGGTGACTAATGGAACTGTGTCACTTGGAAGAAACGCTTCTCCATTTGTTTGGTAAAACAATTGCTTTCTGATTCTTCCTCTTTCCCTCTCAGGGAATTTTCACATACAAGTTTTGTTTAGATCTTCAAGCTTCCCCAAATTCCCAAGGTTAAATGATATGCTGGAGAAAAGAAGGGCCACGAGAGGTGAGAAGATGAGACTGGCAATGTTAGACTGATAAAACATTTGGAGAAGGTTACCGAATCCCCTCTCTTCCCATGTCTTATCCCTTTATGGGTTTCTTACGCATCAGCGTAGAGGTGGGAGATGAGCTCCAGGGCTGAAAGCCTGGCTTTGTGACAGTGTGATTCGACTGAGCAGACTCTATAAGCACTGGAAAAGGCAATCTAAGAATGGTGGAGGAGAGCGCTATGTGGAAGACAGTGCCTGCTTTGAGAAGTTCACCAACAGGCAAGGAATGTGGCCTCTTACGCATACTTGACCCACAAATATTTCAGAAAACCAAATTGAATTAGAATACCAATACAAGACACTAAAGAGAAACAATGAGTGTGCACATCATGCAATACTAGATAACCACTTTAATGACAAATATGTTGGCTATGTCAGTGTAGAAAGAACATAGATAAATGAAGCAATTGAATAAGGCAGAGACCACATGAGAGACAACTAGAAGACACTGAGGTTTTACTTGTTTGCCACTCTAAGCTTTCCTCTCATAAACTTGCTTAAGTTCATTAAAAAAAAAAAAAATGGCCAGGAAAACAAGTGGTGTAGAAGTGTGGCGGATGGAGAAATGAAATGCTCGGGACTGTTCCAAATAGGGAGAATAGGGTGTGCAAGTGTCCAGCGGTAGGAACGTAGAGACTCTAAGGAGGCACAGGAGTAAACCAGCTTAGCTTAGAAAAGTAGACTTAGAGACTAATATGAAGGCTTTCAGGCATGTCTGGCTTCTAGTTTACAGGTTGAGGGGGAGTTTCTGAGGGTTTTCGGGAGCGACTCTCAGTCTTTACATCTGTAGAGATTAAATGAGTTAATCAGATAAATTCCTTAGAGAAGAGCTGTTTTCCTATTAATTATTATCATCTTTGTGGTTTATTTCCCAAATAAGTCATAAATTTCTGGAGGAGGGAAGAAGTGGAGGCTGGTGAGCTAATGTAGACTCAGAGTCAGGGAAACTGCCCAGTCCTCGAAGATTACTCAGATTTGAAGGAAGGTCTCTCTAGAATAAAGGTTTTGGGGATGAAGGGAAGAAGTCCAAATGGAGGACACAGCAGACAGAAAAGCTTGGAGGGGCTGGAAAGTATGGGAACTCAATTAAGTCTAAATAGCATCTTCTGAGGAGGCATCAGTTTTAAAACAAATGACAAAGTGATTACAGCAAGGTTGTATGATGTAAGGTTAGCATTCAAAATTCAACTGTTTTCCTACATATGAGCAATGAACCAATGAAATTTGAAATTAAAAACACATTATAAGTTCCATTAGCAACCTTAGAAGTGAAATACTTAAATATAAATCTAAGAAAGGATATATAACATTGAGAACTAGAGAAACTATATAACTTGATAAAAAAAATCAAATAACTGCACAGACGTTCAAGGAAAGGAACACTCACCACTGTCAATATGTTAGTTCTAACTTGACTTATATATTCAATGTAATCACAATAAAAATCCCAGGAACTTATTTTGTGGATAACCAGAAACTGATTCTAAAATTTATATTGAAGGACAAAAGACTCAGAATAACCAATTCAATATAGAAAGAGAAAACCAAAGTTAGATGACTGACTGTACTTGACTTTAAAACTTACTATAGAGCTACAGTAATCAATATAGGATGATGGTATTGGTAAAGAATGGACTGTCAGGTCAATGGAACAGAACAGAGAGCCCAGAAATGGAACCACACAAATATAGTCAACTGCTCTTTGATGAAAGAGCAAAGGCAGTACAATGGAGCAAAGGTAATCTTTTCAACAAACAGTGTTGGAACAACACTTGCAGAAAATTGGATCTAGACACAGAACCGTATAATCTTCACAAAAATAAACTCAAAATAGGCCATAGACCTAAATGTAAAAATTTAAACTATAGAACTACCAGATAGTAACACAGTACAAAATCGAGATGGCATTATGTCTGGGAATGACTTTCTCAATACAAAACCAGAGGCATGATTTATGAAAGAAATTATAAGCTGGTTTTCATTGAGCTTAAAAAAAAACTTCTGCTTTTTAAACAACAGTATTAAGAGAATAAAAGGATAAACCTAGAATAGGGAAAAATATTTACAAAATATTTGCTAGAGTATTATTATCCAAAAAATACAAAGAACTAAAAAAAAAAACAATGAGAAAAAATAGCCTACTTAAAATTGGCAAACGACCTGAATATACACCTTACCAAAGAAGATAGATATACAGATGGAAAAAAAGATGTTCCATATCATATATCATTAGGGAACTGCAAAGGAAGTCAACAATAAGATATCATTACATCCTCAGAATGGCCAATACCCAACATGCTGACAAACCAGATGCTGGTAAAGATGTGGAACAACAGCAACTCTTATTTGTTACTGGAAGGAATGTAAAGTGGTAGAGTTTCTTTGTAAAACAGTTTGGCAGTTTCCAATAAAATTAAACATAAACTCATCATATATCCAACAATAGACTTCTGTCCCTTGCTCCTTATCCAAGGAGCTGAAAACATATTCACACAAAACCTGGCACACAGATGTTTATAACAGCTTTATACACCACTGAAAAACTTGGAAGTAACCAAGTTGTCCTTCAGTAGGTAAATGGGCAAATAAACTAGTTCATCTAGGCAATAGAATACTTTTAGTACTAAAGAAGCAATGAGCGCTGGGTCTGGTGGCTCACACCTGTAATCCCAGCACTCAGGAGGCAGAGGCAGGAGGACTGCTGTGGTTTCACGGCTCACCTGAGCTACATAGTGAGCTCAGGGCCAGCCTGAACTACAAAGCAAGACCCTGTCTAAAAAAAAAAAAGAAAAGAAAAGGAAAAAAAAGAGCTACAAAACCAGGAAAAGATATGAAAGATATTTAAATCCATATTATAAAGTGAGAGAGCCAAGCTTAGCAGGCTATACAGTGTATGATTCCAATTATGTTATATAAGTACACACACACACACACACACATATATATATGTGTGTGTGTGTATATATATATATATATATATATATATATATATATATATATTTATTTTATTTATTTATTTTTTTCAGTACCAGGGATTAAACTTGGGCTCTCGTGCTTCCAAGGTACGTGTGGTACCACTTGAACTAAATCCCTGCTCCTGTTCCAGTTATGCGTTATTTGATGATAATGGTGTGTTAATGTAGATTCATCAAGTGTCATAAATGGACCACTGTGATGAGGGATGTCAGTAGTTCAGGAGGTTGTGTATGTGGGGGACATACAGTATACAGAAGTTTTCTAATGTTTTGCTTTGCTATGAACCTAAAACCATTCTGAAAGTAGTTTTTTAAAGTAAAATAATGAGTTGACAATTAGGAAGCATTGTTTGTGTCACAGGGCTACCTCTTACTTCTCTGGGATCTCCTAGGGGCGTCTGCGGTAGGTAGCACTGAAATAGAGGAACTGAATATGCTCAGTGCAAGGCAGAAACATGTTATCTGGACTTGCTTCACACCTTGGTTTCTGCCCTGCCCAGCCACTGACAACTCTGTAGTCTTGAGTAGGTTTCAGACTCTTTTTATCACTCTGGGGCTCAGTTCCTTCTTGCCAGCAAAATGTCTACATGGATGACACCCTCAGGAAAGCCCCTTCCAGCTTCCACGTCCTAAATCTGAGCTCTGAGGTCAAAGAACTTAGGAATAGTGGCTTTCTGATACCTTCACTTGAGCAGAAGCCATGGAAATCTTCCCAGAGTTTAGCCAAACCCAAGCTCCAGCTGTAACTCATGAGGCCTGACAGACAAGGAACCAGCAAAATCCAGAGGGCTGATGGGATCCATTTGACCTACTGAGGACCTTCGTGTTCCGGACTTCTTGGCTCCCTGAAGAGAGTAGCAGCTTAGATATATGAGCTTTACCCAAATGAGTAGATCCAGGGCCCCCAGGACCAGGTGGCTTGGTGCTGTCACAGCAGACATGTTGTCACTTGCTGTTTGTGGTGGTTGGCAACAGTGCTAGCTCAAAGAACTGGTTGTGACGGCTCAAAGGAACATGTTCTGAGCCAGAGTTCCAAGCTTTGGGACAGCACGAGGAGGCAGGGGAGAGAAAGGTGCAGCAGACTCGGCCCCAGTCCAGCCTTCCTGAAGGTCACTAGGAGGGAAAGGGAGGCTTCATCTCACCCTCCATCCCCACCATTCCTAAGCCTGTGGGCTGGGTTCTTGATGGGCCTTCAGCGGGTCCCTGGTCCTGGGCTCGAGTCTCTTCTGGATTTCCATTTCTTCTCATCAGAGTTAAACTCTCTTTAACAAAGCATCTTGGTGTTAACTAAATCAATTAGGATTTGACAAGATAAATCTTTCTGGTTTGTGGGACAATATCAAAAATGCAGACTTTCTGGTAAATGAGAAAAAGAAAAAACCTTGAGTATTTTTCTTAAGGGCAATGAATTATGCTTTCCTTGTTGTGTTCTACAGAAGGAATTACTCAACCAGCTTGTTCTGTTTTAATTAACCCAGCTAATAACTTCCCTGCTGGATTCCCTTGTTCATAACTTCTTGGTTTCACATAATAATGTGTTTGTTTCTTCCTTTGTGTTCTAATGAAATGATAATAACCTTCCCTGGCATTCACTTCATACTTAATATCCGGAGATTTCATTAATATAAACCCTCTTTCCATCTGCTCTTGCTCCCTTTTAAAGGAAATATTTCTGTGTTCTCCTTACTTGTCTTCTTTGGGGAGGCTCAGCTAATCACCTCTTTCCCTCAGAAAGAATCTGTGTGCTTCCTGCGCTGACAGAGTGGGCTCCCTGGACCACCTCCTTTTGAGGACCTCACTGAGGTCTCTTCACTGCTGCTTCAGAACAGAGATCGTTTCTCACTTGGAGACCGTCCATCTGAGGAACAAAAAGCATGTGTGCTTGAGGTAGAAGAATGAAAATGTCATTGTTGTGAGGATCCTGAGAAGAGGTTCGTTCCCATCAGGGTCTTAGGACAGTAGGACTTGTCAAGACCAGGGACACCACATGGACAGATAGGAGCTGGGAGCACCCCTGATGTCAAGGAAATTGTGCGGCTGACAAACGTATTCGGGTCGGTTGTGGAATCTGTTAGTTCATTGTACCTTTCATTGTCTGCTTTTCTTAATTTCTTTTCTTTTTTTTGAGACAGGGTCTCGCTTTGTAATTCAGGCCGGCCCTGGCTCTCTATGTAGCCCAGGCGAAACTAGAACTCACAGCAATCCTCCTTTGTAGTTCAGGCTGGTCCTGAACTCAGCCTCAAACTCAGCAGTCCTCCTGTCTCTGCCTCCTGAGTCCTGGGATTACAGGCATGAGCCACTTCACCCAGCACTGTGGTATATGGTATTGATTGCTGGTGGGCGTGAGTCACCACCCCTGGCTTTGTTGTATGTGATTATAAGGAACTGTTGAACCCAGCCCTTGCCCTTGCAAAGCAAATGCCGGAACCACTGAGCTAAATTCCTGGACCTTTTCTTAATTTCTTGATCAGAAGCTAAATCCTTACTACCAACCAATGTAAAGGTAGGAAAGTTCCTGTGGAGTTACTGTCACTGTTCCAGCAATACCACACTGACCAATCCACTAAGCGACTGCGTGCCACACAAATCAGCCTTTCGGCCAGCTGTCTTCTATCAATCCTCAGCTGGTGTTACTGTTGACCAGACACCTGTGAGGCCTGGATCCTGTGCCGGCAGACCCAGCTCCCCTCTTAAGGTGGAGGTGGAATGATGCACTAACAACCCTGATCCCAATGACACACTGAATGTGCCTCCCTGAGGTTCACAGAAAGAGAAACTTGAGGCTCTGTGGCGAGAGAAGGCTTTAGCTCCTTCCTGGTGAACACTCTCTTCAGTTTCTACTACAATCTAAACTACAGGGCTCTGTGGGGTCCTTCTATTCTGCAGGCAGCCTGGCTCCCTGGAGTGGACAGCTGTGCCAGGAGAGCATTCAAGCCCCTGAACCTACCTAGAGTGGGGAAAAGCAGATGCCCAACCAAGCCAAAGGGAGTTCAGCTGGCTGACAGAGGTGGTGGCAGGACCCACATCACAGGTTCCTGAGGGCTGAGGGAGGGCCTCAGCAGGGATCTAGAACTGCCTGCTCAGTCATCCCCTCAGGCCCATATCTTCTACCCACCCCGCAGAGGCCTCCTAGTGGCCTCTCAGTAGACACAGGGAAGTGGCTGCTGCAGATGCACCTTCACTTTGCTTCCTTCTACCTTAAAAGTTGGGGAACTGTGGCCACTCTGGCCATGACAGCCACCTCATGCCCCTAAACATGGCAGCAGGATGTGAAAAGCCTAGGGCCATGCTCACACTGGAAAAGAACAGGAGAACCTTACCATCCGCAACATATCTTCAAGTCTCCAAGAAGTAATATGCTTTGCCACACAAGCCCTGGGTGCTCTGCCAGGGCTACTGTGATATGGTTGCAGGCATATTGGCTCTCTGCATTTAGCATCTGACTTAAGCAGTATGGTATAGGTGCCAACCAGGGAAGATGACACTACAGAAACAACAGGAGAGGGAATGCTGGTGTGCAAACCCAGTGTGTGCAAGGCAGGTGGGCTAGGGCACATATGGCTGTACCAACCTGATTTCCAGTGGGGTGCCAATGTGGCTCCCCTTTCTTTTTTTTTTTTTTAGGTTTTTTGAGACAGGGTCTCACTTTTTTGTGGTTCAGGCTGGCCCTGAGCTCAGCCTCAGACTCACATCACAGCAATCCTCCTGCCTCTGCCTTCCGAGTGCTGGGATTACAGGCATGAGCCACCACGCCCGGCACTGTGGTATGTGGTACTGGTTGCTGCTGGGGTGAGTCTCCACGCCCAGTATGGTATGTGGTTTCCGGGGATCGAACCCGGGTCCTTGTGCTTGCAAGACAGGCGCCGGAACCACTGAGCTAAATCCCCGGCCCGTGGCTGCCCTTTCTTGATTCTCACCACAGCAGTGAGTGCTAGTGATCTCAGCAGCAGGGACCCTGGCTCGTGGCCTATCCATGGACATACCTACAACTTGCATCAAGTATGACTGCCAAGGAGGAGCCAACAGTAGTGTATTCCCGGGAAGGACACTGCTTCTTTCCTTTGTGAGGCCAGAAGGATCAGCCTCCAGGTGAGACAACCTGTAGCCAAAAGTGATATGAATGTTCACTAAATCTCTCCAACATCAGAGCCTCTCTCTTCTCCTTTGGGAGATCTAATGAATTCCTTACAGTTCTACCAGGTGTATCGCTTTCCAAGAACTTTTCCAGTTAGGTGAACACAGCACTTCCATGACCATGGAAGGAAGAGAAACTGCCAGGCTTCCGAGAAGATGGAGCCCGGGGCCCACCCAGGACCAATACCGTCCTTGGGGGATGACAGTGCTGACCAACCTTCGTCTCTTCTGCAGATCAAGATTCTCATGCGCTCGCATTCTAAGAGGCCAAGAAGAAGCTAACAAGAGGATGTGGTACCTGGCAAAGGTCACAGCTGCCTCTCGGGGAGACCATGCTGGAAGCGGGTACGAGTGGGAGTCATAGTTTCTCCTTCATCCCCCCTCCCTGCTGTGATGTTCTTGGCTTGCTCTGGGCCCAGATGCTGCACCTCTGCCCTATTGCCCCATCCTATTTGGAACCTTCACCACAGTGAGTTCCAGGCAACCACTTCCCCCTCCCCCCTTCCCTCTGCTTCACCTTTAATCCCCCTCCTGTTTCTAACGCCCTCCACTTTCTGCCCAGAGGCTGTGAGATAGCTCCTAGGAGAATATACTGGATAAAGAAAAGTGCAAATTATAAAAAGAAGTTTGGCAAAGTCTACAAAACAAGTTCTGAGCACCCCTTGGCTCTACACTCTGCTTACCATATTTCCAAAGGAAACCACCCAAACTCACTTCACTGACCTTAGACAGGATGGCCAGCAGCTCACGTTTCTGTCTATCCTCTCTGGAAGCCAAGATAGGGTCTTTACTGAGATAGATAGATGTGCTCTTTCTGTATTTTACTTTAGTCAAAGTGTTTTTGTTATAGGAACTGGTCCTATTCTTCACAACATCACTTCATTGGATTAGTTCCTAACTACTAAGATAAGGGACAGAAAGAAATTCCCCTGTCATCAGTTATTTCTGATCAATATTCTTATGATCATGATCACGAAGCAGGAAAGATAGATAAACATGGAATCCAGGGTCTGAGTCCCATCCCATGTGACTTTAGAACAATGAAGTCAGTCATCCTAATGGCCTCCCCAGGGTCTCCATTTTTCTGGAGCAATGAATTCCATGGTTCCCTCCTTGTGGAAATAATCCCCACTCTTGTCTGCTTCTCCCATGGCTCCCTCTTCTCATCTGCTTCTTCCTGCGTCCTGAGGGCTGCTTTTCTTTCTCCTTCAGGGGTGACTGGTCTATATGGTCAAGTGGTTCTCAGTTTCTGCCTTTGGCTCTGTCACCCATTCATTTATGCCTCTTTTCCATAAGCTCATGAGTGCTTCCCTGGGCAAGGTCTGGGCTGAGCATTGGCCATTTAGTTTTATCCAATTTTGAAGACTTCCATAATCCTGTGATGAACAACCACTGCTTCTCCTAGACTCAATGTTTCTCCAGCCCTGACTTTTCCTTCTCAATCTTGTGTTCTTAACTGAAAAATGATGCTCAGATACTACAAAGCAACTTACTTTCTCCTTGAGCCTGCTCCTGTTGCTCTTGACTCTTTAATTTCTATTACCAGCTTCATTCAGCATTTTCTTGATCATCTGAGCTGAAAAATTAGGAGTTGTCCTTGACTTGTGGTGTGACATTGAGTCACTGGCAATCTCTGGCTAATTCTGTACAATATTTGTCTAATGCATCAGTCTCTTCCTCTTGATTCATTCTCATCACTAATATTACCATCAAGCCTTCCAAAGTCTCCCAGCTTTTCTTTATCCTGGATTTCTAGTCTACCGCCTGCAATGTCTCACACAAACTTGTCAGATTAATCTCTTTTATCTTGTCATTCCACTGCTCACAAGCCTTGCCGAGCTCTTTATCAACTGTCAAAATCCTCTGGCCTGCTACTGAAGACATTCACATTGTGTCCACTTTCACTGTTCTCCCCCACAAGTCTGATCTTCAGCTACTTGATTCCCTAACATCTAGTACTTCCCAGTGCTTATTACTGGCTTCTTCTCCCTTCTTTAGGAATAGTGCAAGGCTTTGTGTTAATCATATCCTACAGAACAAGATCGGATTTTGATTCTCAACAGTGAGTCTTTATTAAGTATGTCTTCTACTACAATGATTCTTAGGGCCTCGTTGCCCTGCCTTGACCATGATATTTAACTTTTGTGAACCTTCTCTCATTCCTTACTGGACTCCCAGGATCTAGCATAGAAGGTATTCACTGTGCTTGACAGAAGAATGAAAATTTAATTTCTGCCTCTTAGGAAACCAAGAGAATAGGTGAGATCAGGTGTGGGCTATGAGGTTCTCAGAAGAAAGATGGTTGTTTGTGGGTTTTCTCTAAAAGTGTTTAACCAAGATGGCTTTTATCCTGGGACAAAAGATTGGAAACAGTGTAGGAAACTTAGAGACCCTATCTCTAAACAGAAAAGCAGACAAAAGTTGGGCAGCATAACTTCTCAAGGAAATTGGACCTGCTAATAAGTTCTTCCCCCGCCTGGGGCCTGGCTTCACATGAGTTTCTCCCATGTCAAGCCCCGCACCCCAGCTACTGTGTCACCTTGTCAGGGAGCAGTGTCATCTCTGTATTTCAATCAACTCTAACTCTACCTTGGAGAGAAAGGAAGACAATCACAAATAGGATAATTCTACCAAAGTGGAACAATGATCACTTACTTGTTTGAATTCATAATGGTACTTAGCATGTGTCTTTTCAACATGATGCTTAACCCAAGGCATTCTCTTCAGCTTTAGAAGACATCTGGGACAATAATTTAGCATGGTTGTTTGTGGGACAAATCAAGATTAGAGTGTTCTCCTATGGCTTCTTCCCTTTTTCCTGAATTTCTCTTCCTCCAAGTCATAACTGGGTTGACTCTTTCTCAGACATGAGCAGAGGACTGGCCTAATGCAGAACTGACCTCTTTCTACATATGTGTTTGTTTCATCCTTTGCCTGGGGGTAAAGTGAAGTAAGTGAGTTAAAAAAAAAAAGTTTTCTTTTCCAGTAAACTAAAGGACTTGGCTAAACACCAAGCAGGCGATCATGTCTGTAAGGCACTGCCAACGGGATGTGTCCTGAAGAATTTCTTGGGAAGAAAGGTTTACATTTCATCTGTTTTATCCATGAGTAAGGTATACTTGGAAAAGGACTCAACAAAGAGAACCAAACTCCTCCAGGTCTCAGAGTCCAAAAAAGAACAGAGTTTAGTTCAAACCTCTGGGCAGGTTCTCTTTGGTTTGTTTCCTCTCCTTGTAGGAGGTCTGCTTCCCATCTCTGCAGAACACACTCCTGCTTCTGATGATAAAGTACATGGCTTCCAGATACTCTCTCTCTGCTGTTGTCCCTATTTGTGGCTTCATTTGGGAAATATGGCTAAGAAAATCCACCAGGGAAAACAAAGACTGTGTTGGCTACCAAGCAGGGCTTCAAGATCCGATGAAAAGTGTAGCCTAGGATAAAGCAGATAGGTGGGCCATGAGCATCCCCACAATGACAAGAGGTTGTGCAGAGAATGCTGTGTCACTACACACTATTTAAAGAGTCAATAAATTTATGCATGTCTATTTCACTTGGTAACAAAATCATGCACATCAAAAGGTACTAGTTACCAGAGCTACCAGTGTTAGCCAGTCCAACTGGAGGTTTTGAGTTCAATGAGAATAAAAACAAAAAACACATAGGCTTTGTGACAAATGTGTCTGAGTTTGGAGGCTAGCCAATCATTCATTCTTACTAACTGATAACTTCAGGTCAATCATTTGACCTTTCTGAGCCTTTGTTTCCTTATATATAAAATGGAAACGATACTTTACAATATGTTATGAAGACCAAGTAAAATCACGGTACAAAGTGCTTAGGATAAGACATGTCATATATAAGGAACTCAACTTACTGAAATTCTGGAGGGAAAGACATTAATCCCAAGGGAGCTTATGATCTAGTCAGGAAACACATTATATAAACATTATCAGACAACAAGCTGTGATCTAGCAAGAGCCTGTGGGATATGATTATAAATGCAGTAGTCCATTGATCAACATGATCTCTGAGGACCACAGTCATTGGGAAAGTCAATTTGGAGAACTGGGATGAGAGAAGATCCCCAAAAGCATGGTATAAAAACAGGAAACAGAGAAGAAGCCTTTTTCTGTGTTTAGGCCATCAGGACAAGTCTGGGGTCAGGTTTAAGAGCAAAGCCTAGAGACTAAGCACAACAGAGTCAATTTTGAAGGACTCCAAGCAGATGTAGACACTGAAATTAGCAAACAAATAATCCAAAAGATTTATTATAAATAAATAACTATAGGGCAATATACTGTCAATGAATGGACACATAGGAAGTCTCAATAAAGACATAGAAATTTAGAAAAGAGAATTACAGCTAAAACTTAAAATTTAAAAATCACTAAGGTTGAGAGTATGCCTCAATAGTAGAGCATTTGCTTAGTATATGCAAGGACATGGTTTTCATCTCCAACACTGCAAAATAAATCACTTATGTAGCCTCAAGAGAAGTCTGAAGGGACCAGGGATTTAGCTCAACGGTTCCAGCACCTGGCTTGCAAGCACAAGGTCTTGAGTTCAATCCTTGCAACCACATCCGCGGTAACCACATACCACAATACCGAGCGTGGTGACTCACACCCACCAGCAATCAGTACCACATACCACAGTGTTGGGCATAGGGGCTCATGCCTATAATCCCAGCAATCAGGAGGCAGAGGCAGGAAGATTGCTGAATTTGAGGCTGAGTTCAGGACCAGCCTGAACTACAAAGCAAGACTCTGTCTCAAAAACTGGAAAAAAAAAAAAAGGGCTAAAAGTAAGATATGTGAAACTACAAACAAAAAGTAAGAACTAAATGCAGATGGCTGGAAATTATGCAAATCTTAAGGATAACAAAACTGTAATAGCCCCCCCCCCTTTGTTTTTGGCCCTGAGCTCAGCCTCAAACTCACAGCAATCCTATTAAGTGCTGGGATTACAGGCATGAGCCATCACGCCTGGCCTTGTTGTATGTGGTTACTGGGTTACCAGGGATTGAACCTGGGCCCTTGTGCTTGCAAGACAGGAACCAGAGCTAAATCCCAGGCCTTTGTTTGTTTGTTTTCAGACAGGGTCTTGCTTTGTAGTTCAGCCTGGCCCGAGTTTACTATGTAGATGACTGCTGGGATTACAGGCATGAACCACCACACCAGGCACTGTGGTACGTGGTACTGATTGCTGGTGGGCGTGGGTCACCACACCTGGCACTGTGGTATGTGGTTACCAGGGATCGAATTTGGGACCTTGAGCTTGCAAGGTAGACTCCAGAACCACTGAGCTACATCCCCAGCCCTGTAATGACTCTCTTATTGCAAGACAAAACAGACTTTTAAAAAGCAGTATACTAGAAACAAAGAGGCATTCAATAATGACAAATGGTCAAACATTAGGAAATAAAATATTTAAATGTTTATATTTACACACATACGTGCACACACACTCACACATACACACCCATAAAAACAGATCACTGACATATGAGGCAAATAGTGACAGATCTTGAAAGGAAAAACAGAAAAATCTATGAGTACATCTGGAGATCATAATATAACTCTACTGATAATTGATAGACCTGCTAGATGAAGATATAAAAGAATGAATGACATTATTAACTATTTTAACTTAATTGGCATTTAAACAAATTGTAGCAGGAAAAATGTAAAATAACCCTCTAGTGCATGTCACATAGATGGTTCACCAAGACTAATCATAAAATAAGCCATAAAGCAAAATAAACAGGTTCAATAATATATGTTCTCTAACTATAATAAAATAAAATTTAAAAATCAATTAAAAGAAAATATCCAGAAAACCCTAAAATATATTTTTATGTTAATTTTTTATTAATGGGGATTGAATCCAGGGTTTTGTGTATTCTAGGCAAGCATTTTACTACTAAACTATATGCCAACTTTGTTGTTTTATTTAAACATTTTAAGAAAGGATCTGCTAAACTGCCCAGGCTGGGCTCCTGCCTTAAGCTTCCAGAGTGCTGGAATTATAGGCCTTGGTCATCACACCCAGGTATGTGATATATAAATGTATATATGATATTTAAACATGTTCTTGTTAAATCATCCTGGCTGGTCTTAAACTTCCAATCCTTCTGTCTCAGCCTAGTAAGAAGCTGGGATTACAGGCATGTGCCACTATATCTACTGTTACGATATATTTAAAACATAGTTACTGAAAGGAAACTAATAATATCTTATGAAGTTTATAATCAAATTTAGAAATAAGTATGTAACTATAAAGTTTTTATTACCATGTGTGAAATGATATCCAGTTACTTAGACTGAAAAACTAAAGATTTTAAAGCAATCACCAAGAAAGAAAATCAAAGAATTATAATTAATAAGTCAGTAATTTAGATTAAAAGAAACCACTGAAAAAGAGGCAAATGAGAACAAAGAATGAATGAGACAAATAGAAAACAGAGTAAAATTACAGATTTAAATCCAATCATATCAATAATCACACTAGATGCAAAAGATGTAAGCATCCTAATTTTAAAGACAGAGATTTTCAAATTGTGTAAAAAAGGAAGACAGCTATGTAAAATAAATGAAAAGTTAGAAAAAGACATTAACATTAGCTAAAAGAAGGCTTGGGTGAATGATTATATTAACACCAGACAAAGTATAGTTCAGAGCAAGTATTACCAGTGTAAGTTAGGTTATTTCTTAAGGACAGGGATCAAATCATTAATAGGACAAAAGCATCCTAAAGATTTTGTATCTAATAATTTAGCCTTAAAGTGAAGCAAAACTGGTGAAACTGAGAGGGTAAATAGACAGACCCATAACTATAATTTGAGATTTCACCCTCGCTTACAATGGGAGACCTTTTTATTTTTTATTTCAAGACAAGTCTCACTAAATTGACCAAGCAGGTACTTGAACTTGCAATCTTTCTGCCTCACCCTCCCTGAGCACTGGGATTATAGGCATGTACCACGTCAACCACCTTCAATACTGTCTTTAAATAATTGGTAGAATTAGTAGACAAAAAATCAATAAGGATACACTTGAAGAATCTGATTAACTAGATCTAATTGACATTTATAGAACACTCCTTTGAACAACAGAACATACTCACTTCACATGCACATAGAACACTTGCTAAGGTAGGTTATATTCTGGTCCACAATATAAACTTTTTTGGTTTTTTTTGGTAGTATCTGGGATCGAACTCAAGCCCTTGTGCTTGCAAGTTAGCTGTGGTACCAGCTGAGCTAAATCTGTGGCCTAAAAATATAAATCTTAATACATTTAAATAGTTTAATAATACAAAATATTTTCTCTAATCCTAACAAGATTAAATTAGAAATCAACAACGAAAAATAGATAGAAGTTAAAGTAAATTAAAAATACATTTTAAAATAACCTATGGGTCACAGAAGAAGTCCCAAGGGAAACTACAACCTATTTTGAAGTAAGATTAAAATATGACATATCAAAGTTTGCAGGATGCAGCATAAGCAGTATGTTATGGTTTTGATCTTATGTGTCCCCCCAAAGTTTCACATGTTCAGAGGTGGATCTTTTAGAAAGTGATTTGATCGTAGGGCCACTACACTTATCAATGGATTAATCCACTGAGGAGTTCACAGCTGAATGTGCTATTAAGAGGTTGGAGGCGGTGGATCCCTGGGGGTGTGGCCTTGAAGGATGTGTTTATTTTCCTGGTTCCTTCCTCTCTGTTTACTTCCTGGATAGCACGAGTTGAGCAGCTTTCCTCCATACACTGTTCCTGCCTTGGAGCCAGCAAACCATGCATGGACTGAACTCTCTGAAACTATGAGCCAAGGATAAACCTCTCCTCCTTTAAATTGCAGATTTGGGTATTTTGTTCCATTAATGAGAAAGCTGAATAATACCCAGTACTTATAAGAACATTTAAGGATGAAATTATTCTGTGAGAAAAGAAGAAACTTCAATCAATGAAATAAGCCCTTTTCTCAAGAAAAATCAGGAAAAGAAGAACAAATTAAACCCAAGATATACAGAAAAGGAAATGATAAAGATAACCAATGAGATCAGTGGAACAGAAAATACAAAAATAACAGATCAATTAAACTGAAAGCTAGTTCCTTGCAAAGATTAATAAAATTGATAAATCTGAAAAAAGAGAAGACATACATTAGCAATAACAGCAGTGAGAAAAAGGACATCATTATTTAGCCTACAAACATTTAAAAGGATAATAAAGAGGATAACATGAACAATATTATGTTAATAAATGAAGTGGAAAAAATCCTCGAAAGATAAATTGCCAGAACTCACTCAAAAAGAAGGGAATATCCTAAATATCTGGTATCTTTTAAAACAATTGAGATTGCAATTTAAAATTCTTCCAAAGACAAAAGTACAGGTTCAAAAGGCTTCTTTGTGGATTCCAGAAGATATTTAAGAAACAAAAATGCCAATTCTACACAAGCTCTTGCAGTAAGAAAGACAAATGAGTACTTCCTAACTCTTATAAAGCTGGCATTGGTCTAATAATGAAATCAGACATATATAACAAGAAAGCAGTAGACAAATGTTCTTCATGAATGCAGACACAAAAATTATTACTTTTAGAAAATAAACAATATTTTGAAGAATAGTATATATAAGCTATATAAGCAAGTAGAGTTAACCCAAGGATTTAAAGATTGATTTAATTTTTGAAAATCAATGTAATTAACTTTTTTCTTTGAGACAGGCTTTTGCTATGTAGTCCAGGCTGGCTTTGCCAGTATTCATGCCTTAGCCTCCTGATGCTAGGATTACAGACATGCACCACCATGCCAAGCTTCACACACACACACACACACACAGTAACAAGAATCGAACTCATGACCTTGCACTTGCCAAGCAAGCATGGTGCCGCTGAGCAAAATCCTCAGCCCCGTATGTTATATATTGTGAAATAGAAAATGCTCAATGTAAAATAAGGTGAAAGGGGACAATGTTGAGATTGTAACAAAAAAGTAAGGAAACAAATTTTATGTATATGGGGAGGTGGTAGGGTGGTAGGGCTATGGGAAAAAATGAGAATTAAGTTGTGTCTTATACTGGTACAAATCCCCATTATGGAGTGCAATCATGATGTGTATATTTAATGTATCAATAAAGATAAAAAAATTCCTCAGCCCCCCAGCTTCATTTTTTAAACAAACTAAAGAAAAGATAATTTTCATAGATGTAGAAATGCATTTAAGAATATCTAACATTTACTCATGACAAAAGAAAAATAAATCCTTAGAAATAAAAGGAATTTCCTCAATCTGATAAAGATCATCTACAAAAACGCTATTGTTACATCATGCATAATGTTGAAAGATTAAATGATTTTTCATTAAGATCAGAAATGAGACTAGGAATCAATTCTATCCAACTTGTACTAAAGGTATTGATTAGTGCAAAAAAGTAAGGGGGAATAAAAAGGTATGTGGATTGGAAAAGTTATAAAATTCTCTTTATTCACAGATAACATGGTGTCTAGGAAGCAAGGCTGTAGGATACAAGGTTATTGCACAAAAATAAAATATATTTCTGTATACTAATAGTGATCATCATTTTGGGATAATGGAAAGTCTATAATATGATTGAAAATTAATCAGTACTACTTTCAATAGCACCAAAAATATGAAAATACAGGGAAAGTTTAACAGATAATGTGTAAAACTGTACATTGAGAACAATGAAACATTGCTGAGAACATATTTCTTGCAGATAAAAGGGGAGCACTGTAGCATGCTGTCAATTGTGGAGGAAAAGAGGAAATATTAGGTATGTGTCATCTAGAGAGAGGTGACTAGAAGAATACCCAGGAAAATCAAACAGGGATAGCCTTGGAAGAGGAAGTATCTGGAGTCCTGAAATAGGTGGGAGACTTTTAATCATGTATCCTTGGATTTTCTGCTCTGTACATTAAAAAAAAATAAGACTATTGCTATAGGGAAGGTCCAGGTGCTGTGGCAGTTCATGCAGGGTGTCACCTCACAGTGGCAGAGAGGTTAGTAAAGAGTTTCTGAAGGAGTTGTACCTAAGTGGAGTTACTCTATAGAAGTGAAAAAAAGAAGGGTATTGTAGAAAGAGGGAACAGCACACAGAAAGAGCCCAAGGAGTGAAAGAAAATGTGACATTAGGCAACTACCCGGTGTATCTGTGGAGCTGGAATAGTGAAAGACAAATCTGAGACTGGGGAAGCACCCAGGGGACAGATTTTCACCTGGTAAGCCAAGGGTCAGGAAACTTTCTGTGAGAGAGCAGATTTTAGATTTTATGAACCAAGAGGAAAAACCAAGAAGTTTTTGGTAGGTATCTACACAATAAAACAAAATGAATTTTTAACATTTTTATAGACAAAATTAAAAATATTATATGTAAAACATTTTAATACAAGCTATTAATGAGAATCATAGTTATTTTTGATAATTTTTTAATTGACATCTTTATTGGTACATTACATATACACATCATGATTGCATTCAACAATGATAATTTGTACCAGTATATGACACAACTTAATTCTCATTTTTTCCCATAGCCCTACCCACCCTACCACCCCACCCCCTATACACATAAACTTTGTTTCTTTTCTTTTTGTTATAATCTCATTATTTTTCCCCCTTCACTCCATATGCTTTGAGTGTTTTCTATTTCACAATATATAACATACATTCTAGAACTCATTTACATCTTTATTTTCTCATACCAGAGAAAAGATATGATATTTACACATCTGTGACCTATTTATTTCACTTATGAGGATGTCCTCAAGGTATGTCCATTTAAGTATAAATGATTCAAACTCATCATCTTTTATGGCAGAGTAATACTCCATTGTGTAGAAGAACCACAACTTTTTTATCCAGTCTCCAGCTGATGGACATTTGGGTTGTTTCCAAGATTTAGCAATTACAAACTGAGCTGCTATAAACATAGGTGCACATATGTCATTGTGATATGAATTTTTTAATTCTTGTGTGTATATACCTAGCAGAGCAATGGCTGGGTCAAACGGGACCTTCAATCCTAGCTTTTTGAGGAATTTCCAAACTGTTCTCCACAGGGGTTGTACAAGTCTACATTCCCACCAACAGTGGTTAAGGCTTCCTTCTTCTCTGCAGCCTCGCCAACATTTGTTGCTGGCTAATTCTGCAATGGCAGCCATTCTTTGTGGAGTGAGATGAAATCTTAATGTTGTTTTCATTTGCATCTCTCGAATGACTAGTGATGTTGAACATTTCTTCATATGCTTCTTAGCTGCTTTTATTTCTTCCTCTGAAAAGTGTCTGTTCATTTCAGATGCCCATTTTTGAATTGGGTCTTTAAATTTGGGTGGATTTGTTTTTTTGAGCCCTTTATATATTCTAGATAGTAGCTCTTTGTCTGAGAGGCGGCTGGTAAAGATTCTTTCCCATATTGTTGGT